>CM077162.1:33983929-34188078 GCA_039583875.1 Platanthera guangdongensis | reverse complement strand
CCAACCGCATTACTAACAAATTTGGGTAACTCATAAAGTCGCCTTAATGGCATATCATCCCCAGACGAATGGGTTAGCGGAAGTATCCAATAGGGAGATTAAGAAAATTCTAGAAAAGACAGTGAGCGTGAACCGTAGAGACTGGTCACAAAAGCTAGTCGATGCATTATGGGCATATCGCACTGCCTTCAAAACTCTCATTGGGCTAACCCCGTACTGAATGGTCTATGGAAAGTCTTGCCATTTACCTCTAGAATTAGAACACCGGGCATTCTGGGCAATAAAGAAAATTAATTATGATTTCCGCGACGCCGGTAAGAAGAGGCTCTTACAATTGAATGAACTAGAGTAGATTAGAATGCAAGCGTATGAGAACTCGAGAATTTATAAAGAGCGCACGAAACGATGGCATGATCGACGCATGAAGGAGAAAAACTTTGAGCCGGGACAGCTTGTTCTACTATTCAACTCTCGCTTGAAATTATTCCCCGGAAAGCTCAAGTCACGCTGGTCGGGCCCGTTCAAAGTTAAAATCGTGCACCCCTATGGAGCTGTGACTATTTTAAATGAGAATGATGGAACCGAGTTCAAGTTAAATGGAGAGAGATTGAAGTTATATCTGGGAGGCGACATTGACCGAGTAGTATCGCGTTTGGAGCTTGTCTAATCAGGAGAAGTCCTGCCGGGACTCATAAATCAGGCGCTTGGTGGGAGGCAACTCATTGCATCTTTGTAATATTTCTTGTTTTTAAAGTTTTAAGTTTTCATAGTTAGTAGTTTTTGTAGCTTTAGGATTGGAATGAGGGAAAGCTGTGAGATGAGCATGAAAATCTATAACTAAAAAGAAAAATATATATATAAATAAAATTTCGGCCATATTTTGAGAAAGAGGAATGTTGAAATCAAGCAAAATGGCGTTGTCATTTTTCTCCTGTTGACTGCTATCATAGAAATCGGCTAGGGTGTGAACCGGTAACCGGTTTAAGTAAACCGCCGGTTCAGCGGAAAATGGCAACGCTAAAAAAGGAGGTTGTCATTTCTTTTTTACTGACTACTACTGGCTGAATCACTGAATGGCGGTGAACCGGCGCCCGGTTTAAGCGAACCGCCATTGCCGGTTTCCGGAAACGTTTCAATTCCTTTTTAATTGAGCGGTTAGGTTAATTAATCAAGATTAAGCTTTTTTTTAAACCTAAATCGCATTATTAAAATAGGATTTAATTAAAAATAATTATAAAAGAAACCTCTCCTAAAACATTTCCCAGCCCGATCTTTCCCAAACCTCCGCCTAGGTCAAGCCATTCCTCTTCGCGCTGGAGCGACGCGGCGGCCGGCGACCCTCCATTCGCGTCTGCTGAAGCAACGGGCGGTGGGAGGCTGCTGCGACTTCGTCTTCAAGTTCGCCGGACGTCCGCCTGCAGTTGAGAGCGAGAACAGAGTGTCGTGTTTGCGATAGCCATGCAGGAGAGGCGGCGGAAGACCACGACTACGCCGGAGAAGGTTGCCAAAACTCCTTCAGGTAATTTTAACTTCTCCCCTTTCCTCTCCAACTGCTTCCTCTTTTTGTATCCAAGTGTAATAGAGACCCGACCAATCTAGGAAAAGGGATGAAGAGGAAGAAGCAGAAAAAGGGGAAATCAATTGACAAGGGCGGTAGAACATTCCAAAATGAAGTGGCGGAGTTACGGTTTAGGGAGATGAGAACCACTCCATTCATCATGGAAAGAGGATTCAAAATGGACACAAGGGCTTGGAACCTAACTTATGCAAATCGAATTTGTGCCCTAAACTGGGAGCACTTCTGCCACCCAAGGACTGAAGTTTCCCTTACCCTCGTTTACGAGTTCTACGCCAATGCCGTATCAGCGGAAGATGAGACGACTATTGTGAGGGGGAAGGAGGTCGTATTTACAGCTGAGAGAATTTCTGAATTGTTTGCTTTGGATGACCATGCTCAAGTTGATTACACTACGGTCCTTGCAAAGGTTACCCCACAAGAATTGGCAGAAGTCGTTTGTATCCCGTCAGGGCCGGTTTGGACAAACGTGGCAACCAAGTGCCTGAAAGCAACTTGCTTAACTAGACAGGCCAAAGTTTGGCTCCTGTTCATCAATGCCACCATACTTCCGACAAAGCACCTCAATAATGTGCCTATCCACAAAGTTGTCATCCTCTACTGTATCCTCAAGGGCATCAAATTCAATGTGGGAAAAGTAATTGCGCATCGGCTGCAGGAGAAGATAAAGGAGAGAGGCCCAAAGCAACTTTGGTATCCAGTTCTGATCACAGACCTTTGTCGCGCGGTTGGAGTACAAGAGAATGAGAAGGATGTGGTAAAGAAATTGAAGTGTCACATAACGAAAACGGTGATCGAGGTGTGCATAAAGGTTGCGGATGATACTCCCACAGCGCAGCCTTCTCAGGCACGCAAAGACAAACCTATGGACATTGAAATTCAGCTAGAAGATGGAGGGGGTGATCCGGATGCAATGATGGAAGACATACAATATATGAAGGCCTACCAGCGCTGCCACCATCTATATGTCAAGGAGGAATTAGATGACCAACGGACAATCCTCTACAAATTATTGGAGAAAGCGAAGCTCCCGCGGCCGCAGTTCCAGTGGAAGATGATAAGTCAATTTGATAAGGAGGGTTACTTGATAAACTCCACAAGTGTACGAGTAGATCCTCACATCCGTAGATCCAAAGGGAATAAGGATGCCGATGAGACCGGAGATGATGCTGATGATGCGGAAGGTGATGAAGAGAGTGATGAGGATGAAGATGACAAGGATGGAGACTACAAATAGACAATCTCATTTTCTTTTGGTTTATAGTATACTATATTTTGGACAGTTATGTTAAGCTGTGATTTGGACTGACTTTGTTTTGGTGAACTCTGTTTTGGTTTTTGGACAGCTATGTTAAGCTGTGTTTTTGTTTATAGTATACTCATTTTGTTGAACTGTGTTTTGGTTTTTGTTAATCTGTTTTGGTTCTATGTTCAGCTGTTCTGGTGTTTGGACTGTGTTTCCAATGATTGCATGTTTTTATCCCAGCTAATATTAATGTGAGTATGGCACATGACTTTTTACACTGCTCTACTTATCAAGTATGCTTGCTTCTATTATCCGATGAATAATTATCTTGTTATCATCACTCGTAGTACTTCTATTCTGTTGTGTCCTATGTCACTTTAAGTGCAGGTAATGCAATTGGGTTCACTAACGAAGCTCCTTACACAAATGGAGAAGCACGTCTTCGGCAGGATTGGTTATCTTGCGCACATGTGGATCAATCCTCCCGTGACTTTAATTCTTCAGGGGAGTTATTTATTTTTAACTGCTTTATTCCTTATATATGTATGCTCATTCGATAACATCATTAATCCTACCAACGCTTTAAGTGTGGAGGCTGGAGGGGTGTTAGTATTTACATAACTAGTGCTCTAGAAGTAGAGTTGCTAGGGCCTAGCAACGCTCTAAGTGTGGAGGGGTGTAGCCCTGTCCCCACTGGGTAAGGGCTACTTTAAATATGAATTCAGACTAACTTTTGTTCTGGATTAATCTATGGGTTACTCTAGAGTTATTCAATGATCGGTATGGCATGTCAATCTTAAGAACCTAACTAATGAATTTGAAGCTAGAAGGATGTTGGTTTGACTGAGCTCATTTAAGCAAATGTTTTCGTGCACTAAAATTTTGATGTACGTCCATTGCATGCTTTCCTACATTGTCCTCTAAATTTAATGGGGAGTGGTGAGTAAGAGCGAAGTAAATGATGTACACCAAAATATGAGGATAGTTAGTTCGTCCTAGCTTTTTGATCATTCACGTCATTAGTTGAGCTTGAACCATTTGATACACATCATTCCATGACTAAATTTCATATGTCCTCACTGGTTGTGTCTTAAGAAGTAGCCTATTGTGAGTGTTGCTAACAAAATAAAAATTTCATAGTGATATGTGACCTGAATATATGTACACATACTTAGAATGATCCCAACTATGATAAAAAAAGTAAGTAAACAAAAGAAAATTCATAGTGATATGTGGCCCGAGTATGTGAATGCATATTCGGAATGATCCCAACTGTGATGATATAAAAAATGGAAAAGAAGAAATATCATAGTGACATGTGGCCTAGTTATGTGCACTTATATTTGGAAAGATCCCTACTATGGATAATCTTAGAAAAATGTGACAAACACCACAATATGGCGATTCTTTAAGAGTATTAACTAGGGAGCTACATCTCATGATCAACGTATTCCTAAACGCTAAGCCAAGCTTGAACATATCCTAGTTCTTATTGGAACTACTAACTCATATGGAGGCAAAATTAATTGCTTAGCTTAAGCTTGTCATTACCTGTAGATGCAGGGGTTCAAAAGGGAAGTATTGCATTAGAGTACATTATTTGTTACCACACATCACACTAGGATGTTTATTTGAGCTCTAATCCAGCATCTAACTAATGGTTTTGTGAATGGTTGGATTTCTTTTGATTGTCAAACCTATCATGTTAGTAAAGCAAACATTTTGAGTGTGCCTCGATTATTTGGTTTTTCAAGACAAACATAATTCTTAAGTATCATTGAGCCATGCGCTGTGTATTGCCCTATACCCCAGTTTTTTTTTATTTGTGAACGTGTCTTTGCTAGGGACTAGTAAGAATTAAAGTGTGGAGGTGTGATAACTTCTCAAATGAAGTTATCCTTGCCTAATATTTCTACTTCGCAATTAATAAAAAAGAGCTTAAATGATGATAAAATATGATTAATTAGTATTTTAATGTTTATGGTACTAAGTTGATCTTATTCCATGGTTTTCTATGCAAGATTCGCCGGAGAAATCAACTTGGAAGTGAATGCAGAATTATTATTTTCGGCCTGGACCATTTACTGCAACATCCAATTCTGAAACTGCAACATGTGTCTGTCCGAAATTTTAAATTTTAAATTCGAATTCCCGCTATTTTTAATTATGGAAGGATGCGTCCTTTCAGGAGTATGGACGTTTTTAATGCTAAAAACTGACCAAATGGAGATTATTCATGACTAATTCGGATCTAAGGAGGGGGGGCATCATCTAGGGTTGGCTTGGGAAGAAAAAAAACTCCATTGGAGAGCGACGGCAAGAGGAAGAAGAAGGGGATCTTCGTACGGATCAAAGAAGCGACTCGAGGAAGAAATTCCTGCAGCGATTAAGCGTGAACCGCAATGTTTTGTAAGATCTATTTCAACATTTTGAGTGTTTCCTCCAACGCCATGAACTAATCCTTCCTTAATCTTGTATTATGAGAGTACTAAGTTGTGTTTGATGGATATTTTTGGTGAATGTTCTTTATCAATCTTATGATTTTTATTTCTGAAATGTTTGGCCAATGTTTCATTTTTATGCTACACTTCATAAATCGAGAGAGAAGTTGCGGTAGCATATCATAATTTTGATATAGTATTTGAAGAGAGAAGGAGACTTCCTATTGGTGTTAGCAACTTAGGTCTTTGTTCTTTGAGCGGTTCTTATTTCACCCGAGGGGAAATATAGAACTAGGGATTGCCGATATCGAGAGATACGGTTATCTATTTTAAGATCGTTGCAAGGCACGCTCACCATGCATTTTCACAACGATTCATTCACTCATCCGTCATACTAAACCTAGGAAATCATAATATAAGATTATATCTCCACCTTGATAAGAAAAGCTTTGTTCCTCAGATTCGTAGTAGTTTTATTTAGAAATCTGCATTCTTAATTTTAGTAGTTCAAAGAAAATCATAAATTTTGTCTCACTTGGATTTAAGGAAAAGGCCTAGCTGTTATTTGCAAGCACTGAATTCACCACCTCCCTGTGGAGACGATTCATACTCACTTATTATTACTTGACACGGCACGTGCACTTGCGTTTAAATACGTAGACCATTTCGGGCATATCAGCACCCTCAATATTAATTTTCTGGATCAGCCACTGACGTTAACAAATGACAATTTAGCCCCCACCGTGCCAAATGGAGCCTTAAACTATTGCTCCGTTTGGGGGTGGGGATTTATTTTCACCGGTCAAGCGGTTACGTCTGCATGTACTGTCGCATGTACATGCAGTCGTAACCGCTTAGCCGGTAAAAATAAATCTCATCAAACAGAACCTATATAAATGGATCGAACACGCACCGTCGCAACGCTGAATGCGTAGCCATCAGCATCGCCAGATACAACGGCCATGAAATTTCTCACCAGAAATATGACCGTTAAGTATCTGCCCAAGTTTGAATTCATTTATTCGACTTTTTACAATGAGAAATAATTAAGAAACTTCTGAAAAATAACTCATGATGATAATTGTTAATCGGCACCATGAAATCCGGTGAACAGAAGGTGTTGAGGGCTCCATGTGCTCTGTCTCCGGTCTACTGCCGGCGATAACCGGCGCTGCAGAGGTTTCTGATTCATAACCGTGCTTTGCCAAGCTTCTTCTGTGAAATTATTTCCCATCTAATTTATTAGTATCTGCAGTTTTTTATTATTTCATTATATGCGTAGATCAGGATCTTCTTCATTTCAAACGAAACGTAGGGATTCATGTCATCATCTAATAGATAAGAGAAACTGAAAAGTATCTAGTGGAGGAAATTTTTTTAATTTAAAATTTTTTAAAAAGAATGGAAAATGATGAACCCGTCACATGAAAAATCTTTTAATCTCGTGAAATGAGTCCCTTCCATTTCGTTTGAAATGGAGAGAATCCTGATTGGTGGAAATTAGCTAGAAATGCTCAAAGAATCAAGCAGTGTAATTGGTGGTACGTGTAGAGGGGGCGGGATTATTCACGTGCACACTCGGGCATGTGGGTCGCTTTAATTTTTGGGGAAAAATATAGGATTTTTTGGCCTATACAAAATTGCAAATTTTAATAGTTGATTTCTTTTCGACCACTCGACGAAATTCATATTCTAAAACAGTGTTGGACTCGTGTCAAAAAATTACACAAGATCGAATCATCAATCAAAAACTTTCATAAAGATTTGGCAAGACTATAGATTTTACAAAGTTGAAATTTTATAGCTAAGGGTCAAAAAAATCCATTAATTAGACAAATATCATTAGCATTATCAATCATGAATTTTCAAAAACGTTGAACAGTTTTATAAGGAATTTTTCCATATTTTTGTGTATAAACTAGCTTAAAGAGTGATGTGAGAATTTGTGTCTCCCATTGAAAGTTATTGGTGATTTTGTTTGCTAACAATTAATAACCCAGTGCGATTTCATTTTACATTCTAGTATAACTATGTAGATGGGCATAAGCTAGATTGAATTAACTTTCAGGCAAGTGCACCTATCAATCACAGTACATGAGAAATTTACATCTCGTGTCGTATTCCACAGGGTCATTTCAAGTACTCTAACTCACCCTCACTCTATTATCATACCTATAAGTAAAATTGATATCTAAACTAGATTGACCTAACTATAGCTATTTGGATAATTCAATATTGGAGAAGTAAATATGGTAAAAAGCAGGAAGCTTATGAATTTTTACCTGAACAAACTCATTTATTAACTCAATTCTAAGTAATCATGAAAAAATAAGACTATCAAATTCGTTGTAATGTAAAGGTTAACGTTTATCAAATTCTCTCTCGAGCAATTCCAATCCTAAACCTAAGTTAGTAAATTTTCTCTCGAACAATTTACAACACTCAAGTTCGCATTAAGTAAAACACCCTAATTACTACATAAATTCATGAAACCTTATCTCTAAAATACCATGAATCCATTTACTCATATTCCAATTTTCCAAACAACATATCTCTCGATCATGGAGTTTGATTCACAAATAGAGTTAACACCACAATATGGACATACAAATATCATCACAAACAACCAATTTCTCAATCTATAAATTTGCAAATTATGTAAAGCAAAGAAGCAATTCATAATGGAAATGAAACCCTTTGTTTGTAAGCCTAAATACGAATAAAATACCACGAATTTGATGTAAACAAAGCGATACATGATTACTAAATCGTTTAAATATAAGTTCATGTAAATTAAAAAATAAACAAAGTTGAATCACCAAGAGAAAGAAAAGATAAAAAGGGATTAATGAAAAATTGAATGCATACAAAATACCCTTCAAATCCTCCTTCTCTTGGATGCTCCACTTCGTGCTCCAGAAGTTCTCCAATTCCAAAATGATCCAAAAGTTCTCCTCTAATTTTTCTCCAAGAATTATATAGTCCCTTTGCAAACAGGTCTGACACGGGTTCCAACATGGCCGTGTGTCAGGCCGTGTTGACGGTTCCTAGGCGGTTCCACATGAATAGGCGTGTCTGGTAGTGGGTCGTGTCAGATGACACGTGCACTGACACAGCCGTGTTGTTCTTCACGTTCTTCAGACACGGGTTGGTCGGCAGTCGTGTTCAAATTTGACACGGGTAGGCACACGGGCGTGTTTCTACCCGTGTGAGTCTCTGTCTACTGCGTCCAATTTCTTCAGCTCTAGGCACATAGGATACGGGTATTAACATGGTCGTGTATCCACCGGTGTGCGCCAAATTTTTGTCCTGTCATCAGCCATGTTGACTCCGTGAACTCCTATGTTTGCTCCAAGACTTTTAGTTCCATTGGTTGACACTACCTGCATTAGAAAAATGAACGGATAAATATATAGCTTAATACAAGGAGTAGCCAAAAATCCTAATTGTGCTCTCCTATTCATGATAAGACAATTTCTCAACTAATCTTGTTAAATTACTATACAAAGAGGCATAAAATAGTGGACATGATTACAATTATGATAGTAAAAGGCCTATCATAATCGCACTCATCAAATACCCCCAGACTTAGATGTTTGCTTGTCCCTAAGCAAACTAATTCAAACACTTTGGTTACCAATAAATAATTTTATCTCTGCATACTGGTTGCTATGAATTTAAATGGGACTTTGATGATGTAATCGTATAGGAAATAGTTTAGCAGACGTTTCTAAGTATAAATTTATCTTAAAATTCCTCCAATATATCTTTTAGCTATCTTTCACTCTTTCCTAGAAATAAAGGTATAGTCATCTATGACAAATGTGAGGAGAAAATAACAATCTCTATAAAATACGTATTAGTATTTCAAAATATATAAGTACCCATATTGATAGTCATGAGCTTACCCTTTTCACACCCTCCCCGCGGCACTAGTTAGACTTAGTGAGGTCAGATCCTTAGGACTTTATGGTGTAGCCTTTTTGGCTTAGGATAGAAGATTATAGGTGAGCTAATCAAAAATAGATTTAATGGATTTTTTTCTTTTCTTTCACACCTAAATCTCAATTGAGCCTTTTGTTGGAAAATACCTTAACATATGTTAGTGTTATAAAAACACCCCCAGACTTGGCAATTAGTATACTTCCCACATTTTTGAAGGATACTCTAAATATTTATTCTTCTTAACCAAGGGCCATAGTAGGGATCATTCCGAGTGGGTGCAAGTATACACGCACTCAGGCCATGTATCACTATATCTTTTTTTTTGGTTCATAGTAGGGATCATTCCGAGTGGGTGCAAAAATACACGCACTCAGGCCACTTATCGCTACGAACAAACTCATTCCATGAAGAGCTCAATGATAGGTGTGCTAATAGGTAAGGATTTGGCCTTAGTGACTTTTAGTGGTAGAGTTTCAAAAGGATAGGGATTAGGTCCAAATTGGGTGTGCAAGGGTATACTATTTAAGGTTTTGGGTTTGCAAGGCTCAAGCTATCCAAAAGGAGGCCTTAGTCATTTCCGCCCTCACTAGTTAACTTATGCAGCATTTTTGAGGATCGCTAGAGGGCAAGTGCTAGACATCAATAGAGGGTATCTTTCATTTTTATTCCCTAATACCAAATTATAGAAATGTTACACTCATCGACTCACATTACTATAGATAATTATATTTTCTAAAATATAGTGATTGATAGTTAATAATATAGAAGATTAATCTTAACAATAATTTATATAGAAAAAATTAAACTGATGTATTTCTATACTTGATTACGAATCAACAAAGTTGAAACCTCTATGGGTATACATTACTTCATTTTAATCAGCGTGCGAAGTTAAATTAAATAGTGATAATCCCAACTGAATGAATAATGAGAGCTTAAAAGAGTAGCAAAAGTCAAAAAAAATTCCTTTAGGGGGTATCGCTAACTTGAGTGTTATGATAGCAAAATTATTATCAATTGTAACCATGTCCATCACAATAATTATAAAATGGAAGAAAGAACATCCACCCCCAGACTTAGAATTTGCAATGTCCTCATTGCAATGAAAAGTGCTGAAAAAGTAATTTTACTAAGAATAATAAAAAGAAACTGCTATCATCAAAATAGAAGAGTACATGAAGGAACTAGGAGCGGACATGAAATCATATATAATATCTGCAATACACTAATAGAAATAAAGAAATAATACAATACAGAGATACATGTCAAAAGTAAGGCTGCTGGTCGGTCTGGTCGCCTGGGAAGTGTGGCTGGCTAGGAGCTGCCGACGCTCTAGGGGCGATCCCCAAGTGGACCCTGATCTGGATGAGGAGGTAATCCGTCCGCGTCTGAGCCGCCTCGATCCGCTGTAAGCGCGGCGAGATCTCGGTGTCTAAGAACTGCCGTAACTCCCGCGAATACCGCGAACGAGGTGGAGGGGGAGCAGTAGAAGACTCTCCATGATCATAAGAGGAATGGGGCGAAGGTACCAGAGGCACATCGAGGTCAGGATCCACCTCGTTGTCACTGTCGTCCTACGCTTGCGGCCCACGCCTCGCAATAGAATATGTGGCGCCTCCCCGGCCATGACGGGCGGTGACGAGGCGGAGGGATCGAAGGCTGGCCATTGTGATGGGCACGGTCTTCGCGACCACTGTCATCGGGGGAGGGCTGATAAGATGCCCATGTTCTTCACCAGGCGAGTGATGTAGGGTGCTACACAAATAGACCCTATGCGGGGGGTGTCGGCCTGGTGGAGGATGAACTGGGCGAGTAGGAAGCCTAGGTGTAGAGGATAACGTGACGACATGCTATAGAGGCACAACAAGTCCTGTCGACTGACAACGCCAGAGCTTTCGCCCCGGCCGCTCAAAGTATGGCTCAGGAGATGGTGAATGTAATGGAGGGCGGGGGAATACAACTGGGATTCCTTTGACCTCTTGGCCTCATATGGACTAAGGTCAAAAGCGAGCCGATCCCACATACCGCCGGCAAGATCGCGGGAGGGGAGGTTGAAATGAAGGTCGGAGTAACGACACTAAAGAGTAAAGACTCCTCATACACCCCTAGGTATTGGGTGAACTGGAGTAGGATAAGTGTGTAAAAGGTGCCTCCTACTCGAAAGGAGATGATCCCCTCGTGCTCGCGATCAGAATCAATCAGGTTAGGCCTAGTATTTAAGTAAAATGAAGACAGGAACTCGAGTGTGAGTTCCTTGAAGCCTAACTCTTCTATCGCAAAGAATTGTTCCCAACCCAATACAGAAATTAATTCCCGGACATCCCCCGCTAAGTTTATTTCTTCTAATACACTCCAATCAATGGTGCGGATGTCTTGAAATTTCTTTGATTGGAGACGGTTGTAACGGGCAGAATGCGTAGGATCGGTGAACACTAGTGGTACAGGAGCGTCGCACCGCTCCATAGATAGAGCCTGAAGCTCCGATCGACGACGGCGACTGCCTTGGCCTCTTCCGGAAGACATGTTCTGTGGAGAAAAGCAAAAGATTTTTGTTATATTTAGTTTGAAGATGGAAATGGGGGAGTGAGAACGTGGAGAAAAAAGTGGAGGAGGGGGATAAGTAGAGTAAAATCATAAATAAAAGATAGTTACCATGGAGGGAAGATTGAGTAGAGGCAAATCCGTGAATTGTGGAGGCAAAGAATACTCAAACCGAGCTCTGGTATTGGAAGAAACGGGGTTGGCTGAAATCGGGAGATGGAAAGGAAAAAGAGGACACGACCCCTATATATAGTAGGCGAACACGGGTGCGCACACGTGCATGTGCGTACCCGTGTTAAGGAATCTCGGCCTCGTGAAACACGGGCTGTGGGGGGCCGTGCGGTCAAACTGACAGGAGACAGTGCGGCATGCGGACACGGGCCACGACACGGCCGTGTGTGGACCCGTTTCTGATCTGGCACAGCGCATTAAAAATACACGGGTTGGTAGGTAACACACGACACGGGCGTGTACCATCCGACACGGGCGTGTCGGATGTGTCGACGCAGCGGTCTTGACGATCGTCGAGCGAAGAGACACGGCTAGACACACGGGTTGGTGTGAACCTGTGTTGTGCTCGGGATGAAATCGTCCTTTTTCAGATTTAATTGACACGGCTGGACCTGAGGCTGTGTCGAGTACACGGCCACCCACACGGGCGTGTGGTGACCCGTATGCACCTCTAAAATTCGAATTTTTCCTAAGTTGAAATTAATTACAGAAATTTTTTTGTTCTTTCTTATAACTTAAATTTTTTTTTCTTATAACTATACTTATACTAGAAATTTTAAAACTTATGAACATTACTATATTTTTCTTAATCCTAATCTAGACGGAGGCAGGTCTTTTGACGAGCGAAGTCTTTAGGGAGCTCACCATAATAAGGCTTCAGTCGGTGTCCATTAACCTTAAAATCTCCCTTCTCAGGGTGAGTAAGTTCGACGGTGCCGTATGGGAAGACTTCTTTAACCTTGAAGGGTCCGGACCACTTAGACCTTAACTTGTCTGGGAATAAACGAAGACGGGAATTAAAAAGGACTTGGTCACCTTTCTGAAATGTCTTGGGTTTGCGAAGGTGACGGTCATGAAATAGATTGGTCTTCTACTTATAAAACTGGGAGTTCTCATAAGCCATGGTTCTCCACTCATCTAACTCGTTAAGTTGAAGTTTACGTTTCTCTCCTATAGAATTAGTATCAAAATTTAAAGAACGTATCACCCAATACGACTTGTGTTCTAATTCTATAGGCAGGTGACAGGATTTGCCATAGACTAATCTAAAGGGGGTGGTCCCTATAGGTGTTTTGAAGGCGGTCCTATATGCCCACAAACAATCGTTAAGTTTTCTAGACCACTGCTTCCTATTCCCTTCTATAGATTTTTCTAGGATCCTCTTAAGCTCTTTATTGGAAACTTCAACTTGACCACTAGATTGCGGATGATAAGGAGTGGTTATCCTATGTGTAACTCTATACTTTTCCAATACTTTATCTAGCTGCGAATTACAGAAATGTGAACCCCTATCGCTAATAAGTGCATGTGGTGTGCCAAATCGTGCAAATAGGGATTTTAAAAATCGGATTACTACTCTACTATCATTAGTAGGCAAAGCTTGTGCTTCAACCCACTTCGATACATAATCCACAGCTACTAAAATATATTTATTCCCAAAAGAAACTGGAAATGGTCTCATAAAATCAATCCCCCACATATCGAATACTTCACATTCAAGAATATATTTTTGTGGCATTTCATGTAATTTAGAAATATTACCTGCTTTCTGACAAGAATCACATGAAAGCACATACCTTTGGGCATCCCTGAATAGAAAGGGTCAATAGAAACCAAAATCAAGAACCTTTTTTGCCGAGCGATTTGCTCCATAGTGACCACCAGCAGGGCCTGAATGACACTGCTCCAAAATTTTCCAACCTTCCTCCGCTGATACACACCTTCATATAACGGAATCTGCACATATCCGAAAAAGAAAGGGGTCCTCCCAAAAGTAATATTTCAAATCAGAGAAAAATTTCTTTTTCTGCTGGTATGAAAATTCTTTTGGAAGAACCTTAGCTACAAGATAGTTTGCATAATCCGCAAACCATGGATAATCAAGATGTATATTTGTAGATATGGCAAATAGTGATTCCTCAGGAAATGTATCAGAAATTTCAGATTCATCTAACATTGATCGTAGTGGATTTTCTAAACGTGAAAGATTTTTCTGCCGCTAAATTTTCTGCTCCTCGTTTATCCCTAATTTCTAAATCAAATTCTTGTAATAAGAGAACCCAATGGATTAAACGAGGTTTGGCTTCCACCTTGGCTAATAAATATCTTAGGGCAGAGTGATCGGTATATACTACCACTTTAGATAATGTTAAATAAGATCTAAATTTATTGAAGGCAAATACCACTGCTATGAGTTCTTTTTCTGTAGTTGTATAATTCTCCTGTGCATTATTAAGTATTTTGCTAGCGTAGTATATAGGATGAAAGTGTTTGTTTCGGCGTTGTCCTAAAACAGCCCCTACCGCAAAACTACTAGCATCACACATGATCTCAAATGGTTGATTAAAATCGGGTGCGATCATAATAGGAGAATTAATTAATCTCTCTTTTAAAAATTCAAAGGCATGTAGACACTCTTGTTCAAAAATGAAAGGTATGTCTTTTTCTAACAGCCTGGTAAGTGGTTTAGCTATTTTAGAGAAGTCTTTAATAAACCGGCGGTAAAATCCTGCATGTCCTAAGAAACTTCTCACTACCTTGACGGAGGTTGGCGGTGGTAACTTTTCGATGGTCTCAACTTTCGCTCTATCTACTTGGATTCTTTGGCTTGAGATATTATGGCCAAGCACTAACCCTTCCTTGACCATGAAATGACACATCTCCCAACTGAGCACTAGGTTAGTCTCCTCACACCTCCTAAGAACTTTCTCTAAATTATCCAAACATAGATTAAACGAGTCGCCAAAAATAGAAAAATCATCCATAAATACTTCCATGATATCCTCAACATATTCATTAAAGATGGCTAGCATGCACCTTTGAAAAGTGGCGGGTGCATTACATAACCCGAAAGGCATACGTCTATAGGCAAATGTACCGAATGGGCAAGTAAATGTTGTTTTCTCCTGGTCTTCTGGTGCTATAGGAATCTGGAAGTATCCAGAAAGTCCATCTAGAAAACAATAATAGGAATGTCCTGACAAATGTTCTAGTATTTGGTCAATGAAAGGCAGAGGGAAATGTTCTTTCCTAGTGGCATCGTTTAATTTCCTATAGTCAATACAGACTTGCCAACCTGTTACCGTTCGCGTAGGAATTAACTCATTCTTATCGTTAGCTACCACTATTGACCACCCTTCTTAGGAACGACTTGGAAAGGACTAACCCATGAACTATCCGAAATAGGGTATATAATACCAGCATCTAACAACTTAACAATCTCCGCCTTGACTACCTCTTTCACATTCGGGTTTAGCCTACATTGCGGTTGAATAGAAGATTTATAGTTTTCTTCCAAAAGGATTTTGTGAGTGCAAAAACTAGGATTAATACCCTTTATATCAGATATTTGTCATGCTATTGCACCTTTACATTTCTTCAATACCGTTATTAATTTATCTTTTTTAGTATTAGACAGATTAGAGGAAATAATAACTTGATAAGAAGAATTAGTTCCTAAGAATGCATACTCAAGATGATCCGGTAATTTTTTAAGTTCTACCATTGGTGGATTCTTAGTATTATTCTTAAGAGCTTCATGATCTCCTTGAGTAATCAAACTATATTCAGTCATTCTATTTGTAATGCCCCTATTCGTCACATGGCATATAACGGTGGGTCCGGCCGGGGCCCCACGCCATATGTCACAGACAAGTAGTGGAATTACTTATGGAAATCAAATTCAATTCGCATCCTTAACTCAATCCATTCTAGCGCAGCATTTTTAAGTTAAAGAACTCAGCTCAAAGAATGTCCACTTCTATATAAACTCCACATTTATATAGCAACACCAGGAATGTATACAACGGACACACGCTGGCCTTAAGGCCTTACAAATTTCTCTTTTCACACAATTACATTTTCATACATCGGCACGCAGGCCGACCACAGATGAAATCCAAACACACTTCTTCACATGGCCTTCAAGGGCCTTTAGCAGCAGTCCATCCATTCCACTTGTTCATTCTACCTGCAATTTGTCATCCAAGAAAAAACAGAAAACAAAGTAACGGTCAGCATTTGCTGACCCATTATAACGACCCTACCCCCTACCCGGGACAGTGGTTCCTTCCCTGTATGCATTGCCATCATCTATCATCAAGCATCATCAAGTATCATATGTATCATTCTCTTTATCAATCTATCAAGCACAGCACATCACAAATGCTGGAATCCACCAGACTCTCCGTGCACTCAGGGCACCTTCTTGGTGTACCAGATCTCCCAGTCGTACACCGCTGATCAGAGATTTTAACTTGTTGGTTGACCGGACCTAGTCCACCAGTCTCGCAAGCTGGCGACATCCCACCCAAACCACTCAGAGGTACAACCTCACAGCATCCATAAACAACCAGAGCAGATCGACCCACCCAATGTGGTGTAGCATTTACTACCAATCGACCCCTCACCTATTCCTGATCGACCCACTATTGTGGTGCAGCAAGTCGGGTGCTCGCTTCCCGGATCATGCCACCAATCGATCCCTTCTAACCAGATCAACCCACCATTGTAGTGTAGTCGGCCGGGTACTCGCTTCCCGGGCGCACTACCAATTGATCTCTCTTCAACCAGGAGCTTACCCAAAGCCTCCTCACATCCATCATCACATCCATACATTCATCACAAAATAACTCTCTTTGCATATCATCAAATCCACGGAGTCTTCTCCGGTTTACACATGAACATCACCAATCCAGACTACCCGTCCAGATGGGCTTCACACAGCATGCATATGTCGTACTCCACACTTCCGGCTCTAGATGCAGACTCAACAAAGGAATCACTTCCGAAATCCACCTCTTGGTGGAGGATTCCAAGCACATGCATAAAGAAAGGACTTCGATGTCCAAGAAGGAGATCGTTACCCTCGAAGATCGCTTCGGTGCCATGAAGTAGCCGGATGGAAGTCACCGCCTCGGCTCTGCCTTCACGAATCCACTCTCGGATCTTCGATCCGCACTCCTCAGCTCCTCCAGCAGCTGGCTTTACTTTCCTCCTTCCTTACTTTGCTCTCTCCTTCTCTTTCTCTCTCTTGAAATGAGATGAAGAAGAAGAAGAAGGGCTTAAAAACCTCAGATCTCGGCCAGAAATCCACCTGGCTAAAGCCTAATCCCTTGGATCTAGGACAGAGAAAAAACGGTCAGCAAAACACTGAAAAATCATGTTTCGGCCCTGACACGCCCTGTGACACGCCCGTGTCACAGGCCGTGTCCCCCAAAGCGGTGCACAAACCGACTTATCCAAACTTATCCACGCCAAGATGACACGTCCATGTCACGCCTGTGTCAGCCTAGTCACGGTCATGACACAGGGCGTGTCACCCACTCGACGATCTCTGCTCGACGATCTCTGCTCGACGATCTCTGCTCGACGATCTCCGCTCGATAATCTCCGCTCGACGATCTCGGCTCGACGATCTCCGCTCGACGATCTCCGCTCGACGATCTTCGTTCGACGATCTCCGCTCGACGATCTTCGTTCGACGATCGCCGCTCGACGATCGCTGCAAAATCATCGAACCAATGGGACACGCCCCCTGTCACGCCCGTTTTACTGGGCGTGACCATCCAAACACTTCGTCGACCGAAAAATCGTCGACCTCGCGCCTCACGATGCAACCCGAGCGGGACGCGCCCTGGGACACGCCGCTAAAGCTTTATTTACTTGCAAATCTCCGATTAAACATGGAATTGAAAATCTCCGCTAAAGCTTTATTCCTTTAGGATACTTAACCGATCGATCTGCTAGTTGAATACTCATTCTAGTTAGGCTAAGTTCTCCTAGACCTAGTTTCAAATATAGTTTATAAGGCATTAAATTTATACTTGCTCCTAAATCCGCTAAAGCTTTATTTACTTTCAAATCTCCGATTAAACATGGAATTGAAAATGAACTGGGATCCTTAATTTTTTGTGGTAGTTTATTTTGCAAAATATCAGAACATTCTTCACTAAGTGTTACTAAAGATAATTCCTCTATTTTCCTTTTATTAGAAATTAAATCCTTAAGAAATTTCGCATACTTAGGCATTTGAATAATTTCAGAAAAAGGTAAATTGACATGTAATTGTTTAAACACAGATAGAAATTTACCATACTGTGCATCCATGCGCTCCTTGTTAAGCTTTGTTGGGTATGGTACTGCTGGTTGATACTCCATCGGTTGCACGTTCATCTCGCTTGGTCCTTCGCCGCTAGACTCCACTTGGGGTGCTTCCTTCGTAATCCTTGGGTCTTGTAACTCCTTTCCGCTCCTCAATTGAATGGCTTTTGCATGCTCCCTAGGATTTGTCTCGGTATTTCCTGGAAGTGTCCCTTGTAGAGCATGGTGGGGACATCTCCACAAAAGGTCCTTGAATCGTTCTCATGTGTCGTACAACGATTCAGATTCCAATTGCATGAACGTAGAGATGTCATTCCTTAGCTTTGTCATCTTTGCCGGTGGGAAATACTTCGTCAAAAACTTCTCAACCATCATATCCCAAGTAGTGATCGACCCTCTAGGTAGTGAGTTCAACCATTGCTTCGCTTTATGCCTTAGAGAGAATGGAAACAATCTCAATCGAATGGCATCGTTGGAAACACCATTGATCTTAAATGTATCACATATCTCCAGGAATCCGGCCAAGTGGGTGTTAGGATTTTCATCTTGCAGGCCATCATACTGGACATACTGTTGAACCATTTGTATGACACTAGGCTTCAACTTGAAGTTATTGGTGACTATTTACGGTCTAACGATACTTGACCCAGTTCCTTGGAGGTTAGGTTTGGCAAAGTCAGACATAGTTTGCTCATTATGGTTGGCCATGGTATCCAAATTTTCCCGATGATTCTCTCCTTGCTTAACTATTTCTTATTCTACTAGTTCGTTTGAAATATCTGTGGTATTAACTCCCACGTCCCTTTGGTTGGTGTTATGGATAATTCGCTCTGGGTCAGGATGAAATGGTGCTAGCCCAGAATTTCTGCCTCTGGTCATAAACTAACAGACTACAAAACAAAGATTAAGTGATATAATTATTCCATAACTAATTTACAATTATACATTAATAAACAAAAATTGGTATATTAATAAAGTTTAGGCTTTCAAAATAATGAAATCGAGTACCCGGCAACGGCGCCAAAAACCTTGGTGATTTTGTTTGCTAACAAGTAATAACTCAATGCGATTTCATTCTACATTCCAGTATAACTATGTAGATGGACATAAGCTAGATTGAATTAACTTTCAGGCAAGTGCACCTATCAATCATAGTACAGGAGAAATCTACATCTCGTGTCGTATTCCGCAGGGTCGTTTCAAGTACTCTTACTCATCCTCACTCTATTATCATACCTATAAGTAAAATTGATATCTAAACTAGATTGACCTAACTATAGCTATTTGGATAATTCAATATTGGAGAAGTAAATATGGTAAAAAGCAGGAAGCTTATGAATTTTTACCTGCACAAACTCATTTATTAACTCAATTCTAAGTAATCATGAAAAAAATAAGACTATCAAATTCGTTGTAATGTAAAGGGTAACGTTCATCAAATTTTCTCTCGAGCAATTCCAATCCTAAACCTAAGTTAGTAAATTTTCTCTCGAACAATTTACAACACTCAAGTTCGCATTAAGTAAAGCACCCAAATTACTACATAAATTCATGAAATCTTATCTCTAAAATACCATGAATCCATTTACTCGTATTCCAATTTTCCAAACAACATATCTCTCGATCATGGAGTTTGATTCACAAATAGAGTTAACACCACAATATGGACATACAAATATCATCACAAACAACCAATTTCTCAATCTATAAATTTGCAAATTATGTAAAGCAAAGAAGCAATCCATAATGGAAATGAAACCCTTTGTTTGTAAGCCTAAATACGAATAAAATACCACGAATTTGATGTAAACAAAGCGATACATGATTACTAAATCGTTCAAATATAAGTTCATGCAAATTAAAAAATAAACAAAGTTGAATCATCAAGAGAAAGGAAAGATAAAAAGGGATTAATGAAAAATTGAATGCATACAAAATACCCTTCAAATCCTCCTTCTCTTAGATGCTCCACTTCGTGCTCCAGAAGTTCCCAAATTCCAAAATGATCCAAAAGTTCTCCTCTAATTTTTCTACAGGAATTATATAGTCCCTTTGCAAACAGGTCGGACACGGGTTCCAACATGGCCGTGTGTCAGGCCGTGTTGACGGTTTCTAGGCGGTTCCACACGAATAGGCGTGTCTGGTAGTGGGTCGTGTCAGATGACACGGGTACTGACACGGCCGTGTTTGTTGAAACCAAAAACTTGGTCTCTGTGGAGTTCGGGGTCCCTAGAAAGGGGTGACCTCACACCTACTACACTCAAGAGAACGTCACGGACCAAATGATCAAGAAGCTAGGAACAGACCCTCGGCTCTAGCGCGGAGGTCCCACCTCACACCCGGAAGGCTACCTGAGCACTTCCCCTCCCTAGCCAATGCTCGAGCTAGGGTGCCTTGAAGATCTCTCTCAACTCTACCAAGAAGAAGCTAAGGGAGGAGAAAACTAAGAAAGGATCCTCTCCAAGGCACCCAAGGGGGTCTATTTATAGTTTTCCAAATCCCTTGGGCCAAAAATGACCAAAATACCCCTACGGCCAAAAGGCCTCGGGCCAATAGGAAACCGCCACGCCGGGGGGTAGAGAAGGAAAAACGCGTCACCTAAAGCAAATAGGGGACCCACCCCGCGGGGCGGGGCGAGACCCGGCCTGGGGGCCGGTCTCGCCCGGCCTACCCGCCGGGCTCGGCGAGACCCGGCCTGGGGGCCGGTCTCGTGACGTTCTCTTGAGTGTAGTAGGTGTGAGGTCACTCCTTTCTAGGCTCCCACTAGCTGGCAGGGCAGGTTGATCTCTCGTGGTAGCCCAAGTCCTTCGCCCCGATGATGATTCCGCGGCCAGGCTCCCACTAGCTGGCAGGGGAGGTTGATCTCTCGTGGTAGCCCAAGTCCTTTGCTCCAATGACGATTCCGCCGCCAGGCTCCCACTAGCTGGCATGGCAGGTTGATCTCTCGTGGTAGCCCAAGTCCTTTGCTCCGATGACGATTCCGCCGTCAGGCTCCCACTAGCTGGCATGGCAGGTTGATCTCTCGTGGTAGCCCAAGTCCTTTGCTCCGATGACGATTCCGCCGCCAGGCTCCCACTAGTTGGCATGGCAGGTTGATCTCTCGTGGTAGCCCAAGTCCTTTGCTCCGATGATGATTCCGCGGCCAGGCTCCCACTAGCTGGCAGGGTAGGTTGATCTCTCGTGGTAGCCCAAGTCCTTCGCCCCGATGATGATTACGCGGCCAGGCTCCCACTAGCTAGCTGGGTAGGTTGATCTCTCATGGTAGCTCAAGTCCTTTGCTCCGATGACGATTCCGCCGTCAGGCTCCCACTAGCTGGCTTGGTAGGTTGATCTCTCGTGGTAGCCTAAGTCCTTTGCTCCGATGACGATTTCGCCGCCAGGCTCCCACTAGCTGGCTGGGTAGGTTGATCTCTCGTGGTAGCCCAAGTCCTTTGCTCCGATGACGATTCCGCCGCTAGGCTCCCACTAGATGGCTGGGTAGGTTGATCTCTCGTGGTAGCCCAAGTCCTTTGCTCCGATGATGATTCTGCGGCCAGGCTCCCACTAGCTGGCATGGCAGGTTGATCTCTCGTGGTAGCCCAAGTCCTTCGCCCCGATGATGATTCCGCGGCCAGGCTCCCACTAGCTGGCAGGGCAGGTTGATCTCTCGTGGTAGCCCAAGTCCTTTTCTCTGATGACGATTCCGCCGCCAGGCTCCCACTAGCTGGCAGGGCAGGTTGATCTCTCGTGGTAGCCCAAGTCCTTCGCCCCGATGATGATTCCGCGGCCAGGCTCCCACTAGCTGACAGGGCAGGTTGATCTCTCGTGGTAGCCCAAGTCCTTTGCTCCGATGACGATTCCGCCGCCAGGCTCCCACTAGCTGGCATGGCAGGTTGATCTCTCGTGGTAGCCCAAGTCCTTTGCTCCGATGACGATTCCGCCGCCAGGCTCCCACTAGCTGGCATGGCAGGTTGATCTCTCGTGGTAGCCCAAGTCCTTTGCTCCGATGACGATTCCGCCGCCAGGCTCCCACTAGCTGGCTGGGTAGGTTGATCTCTCGTGGTAGCCCAAGTCCTTTGCTCCGATGACAATTCCGCCGTCAGGCTCCTACTAGCTGGCTGGGTAGGTTGATCTCTCATGGTAGCCCAAGTCCTTTGCTCCGATGACGATTCCGCCGCCAGGCTCCCACTAGCTGGCTGGGTAGGTTGATCTCTCATAGTAGCCCAAGTCCTTTGCTCCGATGACGATTCCGCCGCTAGGCTCCCACTAGCTGGCTGGGTAGGTTGATCTCTCGTGGTAGCCCAAGTCCTTTGCTCCGATGACGATCCCGCCGCCAGGCTCCCACTAGCTGGCATGGCAGGTTGATCTCTCGTGGTAGCCCAAGTCCTTTGCTCCGATGACGATTCCGCCGCCAGGCTCCCACTAGCTGGCATGGCAGGTTGATCTCTCGTGGTAGCCCAAGTCCTTTGCTCCGATGATGATTCCGCGGCCAGGCTCCCACTAGCTGGCAGGGCAGGTTGATCTCTCGTGGTAGCCCAAGTCCTTCGCCCCGATGATGATTCTGCGGCCAGGCTCCCACTAGCTGGCAGGGCAGGTTGATCTCTCGTGGTAGCCCAAGTCCTTTGCTCCGATGACGATTCCGCCGCCAGGCTCCCACTAGCTGGCAGGGCAGGTTGATCTCTCGTGGTAGCCCAAGTCCTTCGCCCTGATGATGATTCCGTGGCCAGGCTCCCACTAGCTAGCAGGGCAGGTTGATCTCTCGTGGTAGCCCAAGTCCTTTGCTCCGATGACGATTCCGCCGTCAGGCTCCCACTAGCTGGCATGGCATGTTGATCTCTCGTGGTAGCCCAAGTCCTTTGCTCCGATGACGATTTCGCCGCCAGGCTCCCACTAGCTGGCATGGCAGGTTGATCTCTCGTGGTAGCCCAAGTCCTTTGCTCCGATGACGATTCCGCCGCCAGGATCCCACTAGCTGGCATGGCAGGTTGATCTCTCGTGGTAGCCCAAGTACTTTGCTCTGATGATGATTCCGCGGCCAGGCTCACACTAGCTGGCAGGACAGGTTGATCTCTCGTGGTAGCCCAAGTTCTTCGCCCCGATCATGATTACGCGCCCAGGCTCCCACTAGCTGGCAGGGCAGGTTGATCTTTCGTGGTAGCCCAAGTCCTTTGCTCCGATGACGATTCCTCCGCCAGGCTCCCACTAGCTGGCATGGCAGGTTGATCTCTCGTGGTAGCCCAAGTCCTTTGCTCCGATGATGATTCCGCGGCCAGGCTCCCACTAGCTGGCAGGGCAGGTTGATCTCTCGTGGTAGCCCAAGTCCTTTGCTCCGATGACGATTCCGCCGCCAGGCTCCCACTAGCTGGCATGGCAGGTTGATCTCTCGTGGTAGCCCAAGTCCTTTGCTCCGATGATGATTCCGCGGCCAGGTTCCCACTATCTGGCAGGGCAGGTTGATCTCTCGTGGTAGCCCAAGTCCTTTGCTCCAATGATGATTCCGCCGCCAGGCTCCCACTAGCTGGCATGGCAGGTTGATCTCTCGTGGTAGCCCAAGTCCTTTGCTCCGATGACGATTCCGCCGTCAGGCTCCCACTAGCTGGCATGGCAGGTTGATCTCTCGTGGTAGCCCAAGTCCTTTGCTCCGATGACGATTCCGCCGCCAGGCTCCCACTAGTTGACATGGCAGGTTGATCTCTCGTGGTAGCCCAAGTACTTTGCTCCGATGATGATTCCGCGGCCAGGCTCCCACTAGCTGGCAGGGTGGGTTGATCTCTCGTGGTAGCCCAAGTCCTTCGCCCCGATGATGATTACGCGGCCAGGCTCCCACTAGCTAGCTGGGTAGGTTGATCTCTCGTGGTAGCCCAAGTCCTTTGCTCCGATGACGATTCCGCCGCCAGGCTCCCACTAGCTGGCTTGGTAGGTTGATCTCTCGTGGTAGCCTAAGTCCTTTGCTCCGATGACGATTTCGCCGCCAGGCTCCCACTAGCTGGCTGGGTAGGTTGATCTCTCGTGGTAGCCCAAGTCCTTTGCTCCGATGACGATTCCGCCGCCAGGCTCCCACTAGATGGCTGGGTAGGTTGATCTCTCGTGGTAGCCCAAGTCCTTTGCTCCGATGATGATTCTGCGGCCAGGCTCCCACTAGCTGGCATGGCAGGTTGATCTCTCGTGGTAGCCCAAGTCCTTCGCCCCGATGATGATTCCGCGGCCAAGCTCCCACTAGCTGGCAGGGCAGGTTGATCTCTCGTGGTAGCCCAAGTCCTTTGCTCTGATGACGATTCCGCCGCCAGGCTCCCACTAGCTGGCAGGGCAGGTTGATCTCTCGTGGTAGCCCAAGTCCTTCGCCCCGATGATGATTCCGCGACCAGGCTCCCACTAGCAGGCAGGGCAGGTTGATCTCTCGTGGTAGCCCAAGTCCTTTGCTCCGATGACGATTCCGCCGCCAAGCTCCCACTAGCTGGCATGGCAGGTTGATCTCTCGTGGTATCCCAAGTCCTTTGCTCCGATGACGATTCCGCCGCCAGGCTCCCACTAGCTGGCATGGCAGGTTGATCTCTCGTGGTAGCCCAAGTCCTTTGCTCCGATGACGATTCCGCCGCCAGGCTCCCACTAGCAGGCTGGGTAGGTTGATCTCTCGTGGTAGCCCAAGTCCTTTGCTCCGATGACAATTCCGCCGTCAGGCTCCTACTAGCTGGCTGGGTAGGTTGATCTCTCGTGGTAGCCCAAGTCCTTTGCTCCGATGACGATTACGCCGCCAGGCTCCCACTAGCTGGCTGGGTAGGTTGATCTCTCGTAGTAGCCCAAGTCCTTTGCTCCGATGACGATTCCGCCGCTAGGCTCCCACTAGCTGGCTGGGTAGGTTGATCTCTCGTGGTAGCCCAAGTCCTTTGCTCCGATGACGATCCCGCCGCCAGGCTCCCACTAGCTGGCATGGCAGGTTGATCTCTCGTGGTAGCCCAAGTCCTTTGCTCCGATGACGATTCCGCCGCCAGGCTCCCACTAGCTGGCATGGCAGGTTGATCTCTCGTGGTAGCCCAAGTCCTTTGCTCCGATGATGATTCCGTGGCCAGGCTCCCACTAGCTGGCAGGGCAGGTTGATCTCTCGTGGTAGCCCAAGTCCTTCGCCCCGATGATGATTCTGCGGCCAGGCTCCCACTAGCTGGCAGGGCAGGTTGATCTCTCGTGGTAGCCCAAGTCCTTTGCTCCGATGACGATTCCGCCGCCAGGCTCCCACTAGCTGGCAGGGCAGGTTGATCTCTCGTGGTAGCCCAAGTCCTTCGCCCCGATGATGATTCCGTGGCCAGGCTCCCACTAGCTAGCAGGGCAGGTTGATCTCTCGTGGTAGCCCAAGTCCTTTGCTCCGATGACGATTCCGCTGTCAGGCTCCCACTAGCTGGCATGGCAGGTTGATCTCTCGTGGTAGCCCAAGTCATTTGCTCCGATGACGATTTCGCCGCCAGGCTCCCACTAGCTGGCATGGCAGGTTGATCTCTCATGGTAGCCCAAGTCCTTTGCTCCGATGACGATTCTGCCGCCAGGATCCCACTAGCTGGCATGGCAGGTTGATCTCTCGTGGTAGCCCAAGTACTTTGCTCTGATGATGATTCCGCGGCCAGGCTCACACTAGCTGGCAGGACAGGTTGATCTCTCGTGGTAGCCCAAGTTCTTCGCCCCGATCATGATTACGCGGCCAGGCTCCCACTAGCTGGCAGGGCAGGTTGATCTCTCGTGGTAGCCCAAGTCCTTTGCTCCGATGACGATTCCTCCGCCAGGCTCCCACTAGCTGGCATGGCAGGTTGATCTCTCGTGGTAGCCCAAGTCCTTTGCTCTGATGATGATTCCGCGGCCAGGCTCCCACTAGCTGGCAGGGCAGGTTGATCTCTCGTGGTAGCCCAAGTACTTTGCTCCGATGACGATTCCGCCGCCAGGCTCCCACTAGCTGGCATGGCAGGTTGATCTCTCGTGGTAGCCCAAGTCCTTTGCTCCGATGATGATTCCGCGGCCAGGTTCCCACTAGCTGGCAGGGCAGGTTGATCTCTCGTGGTAGCCCAAGTCCTTCGCCCCGATGATGATTCCGCCGCCAGGCTCCCACTAGCTGGCTGGGTAGATTGATCTCTCGTGGTAGCCCAAGCCCTTTGCTCCGAGACGGTCCCGCTGTCAGGCTCTTACTAGCTGACAGGGCCGGTGGTACCTCTCGTAGGAGCCCCAGTTCTCTTTGCTCCGAGACAATCCCGCTGCCAGACTCCCACTAGCTGGCAGGGCCGGTGGTACCTCTCGTGGAGAGTAAGTCCCTTTGCTCTGAGGTGGTCCCGCTGCCAGGCTCCCACTAGCTGACTGGGCCGGTGGTACCTCTCGTGGAGAGTAAGTGTTTGCACCCCGAGGCCGTCTCGTCACCCAGGCTCCCATTAGCTGGTTTGACAGGTTGACCCCTCGGGGAGGGTAAGTGTTTTCACCCAGAGGAGGTCTCGCCACCCAGGCTCCCATAGCTGGCATGACAGGTTGACCCCGCAGGGAAGTTACACTCCGCGAATACGTTGGGTTGGATGTTTCTTTCCGAGCTTGTGCCAACCTCGAAAAGAGCGGGGATTGTGTACAACCCCGTATTCGCGAAGAGTGGACCCTAAATGAGGCGTGCCTAGTTTTTAAGCTTTTTGAGTATTTAGAACTCTCGGTGGCCAATTTTGGCTCTAGCTTGGAAATATACTAGTAGGGGGAGGAGAAATCGGCCTCCCCCCGCAGCCCCTTAGTTGGAGTGTGAGAGCGGCAGGTTGGTAGGCACCCGCCCGGGCAAATTGGGTGTGGAGGCGGGATCAGCAGGCCCTCCCCCTCCCCCTTTTTTCCTCAGGCCTGCGAGACCAGCCCCGAGCCCGGCGGGTAGGCCGGGCGAGACCGGCCCTCGGGTCGGGTCTCGCCCCGCCCCGCGGGCAGCCAGGCGAGACCGGCCCCCAGGCCGGGTCTCGCCGAGCCCGGCGGGTAGGCCGGGCGAGACCGACCCTCGGTCCGGGTCTCGCCCCGCCCCGCGGGCAGCCAGGCGAGACCGGCCCCCAGGCCGGGTCTCGCCGAGCCCGGTGGGTAGGCCGGGCGAGACCGGCCCTCGGGCCGGGTCTCGCCCCGCCCCGCGGGCAGCCAGGCGAGACCGGCCCCTAGGTCGGGTCTCGCCGAGCCCGGAGGGTAGGCCGGGCGAGACCGGCCCCCAGGCCGGGTCTCGCCCCGCCCCGCGGGGTGGGTCTCCTATTTGCTTTAGGTGACGCGTTTTTCCTTCTCTACCCCCCGGCGTGGCGGTTTCCTATTGGCCCGAGGCCTTTTGGCCGTAGGGGTATTTTGGTCATTTTTGGCCCAAGGGATTTGGAAAACTATAAATAGACCCCCTTGGGTGCCTTGGAGAGGATCCTTTCTTAGTTTTCTCCTCCCTTAGCTTCTTCTTGGTAGAGTTGAGAGAGCTCTTCAAGGCACCCTAGCTCGAGCATTGGCTAGGGAGGGGAAGTGCTCAGGTAGCCTTCCGGGTGTGAGGTGGGACCTCCGCGCTAGAGCCGAGGGTCTGTTCCTAGCTTCTTGATCCTTTGGTCTGTGACGTTCTCTTGAGTGTAGTAGGTGTGAGGTCACCCCTTTCTAGGGACCCCGAACTCCACAGAGACCAAGTTTTTGGTTTCAACAGTATTGTTCTTCACGTTCTTCAAACACGGGTTGGTCGGCAGTCGTGTTCAAATTTGACACGGGTAGGCACACGAGCGTGTTTCTACCCGTGTGAGTCTCTGTCTCCTGCGTCCAATTTCTTCAGCTACAAGGCACATAGGACACAGGTATTAACATGGTCGTGTGTCCACCCGTGTGCGCCAAATTTTTGTCCTGTCATCAGCCATGTTGACTCTGTGAACTCCTCTGTTTGCTCCAAGACTTTTAGTTTCATTGGTTGGCACTACCTGCGTTAGAAAAATGAACGGATAAATATATAGCTTAATACAATGAGTAGCCAAAAATCCTAACTGTGCTCTCATATTCATGATAAGACAATTTCTCAACTAATCTTGTGAAATTACTACACAAAGAGGCAGAAAATAGTGGACATGATTACAATTATGATAGTAAAAGGTTTATCATAATCGCACTCATCAGTTATCATATTTATTATATGACTGACAGATATGGGGCTCCGCTCCTAAGACCAATCAGGATATTATCCTGACTAATAAAAACCCAACCGTGACAAACACAGTACTTCGACCCACATACGTAATATTTTTGAGTCTTATTAAATTATTTTTTTCAATTTATAAATTTTTTACATTTAAATGGGGCGTTTATATTGGCAGCCCTTATATGGATATTGGCAGCCCAAAAATAATAGTATTCCAAAAAATGATTATTGTCAGCCCGATGGATATTGACAATCTAAAAATTAAGCTTTTTAAAAGACATTTTTAGAAAAAGTGTTCAACATGAAATTTGTAGATCTCGACGAGATCTACAACTTTTTTGTTAGAACGTTTTTTTTCTAAAAATGTTATATAGTAGGTCTATTTTCAAAAGGCGCGGAATCCGGGCGGAGCTCGTATAGTAGGACTATTTTCAAAAGGCGCGGAATCCGGACGGAACTCGCATAATTCCACCCGGATTCCGCGACTTTTGAAAATAGACCTACTAAATGGCATTTTTAGAAAAAGTGTTCAACATAAAAGTTGTAGATCTCGTCGAACAACTTTCATGTTGAACATTTTTTCTAAAAATGGCATATCGTAGACCCTTTTTCAAAAAGCGCATGTTTCGCGTTTTGAGCTGCTATTATCGGTTATATTATATATGTTTTTTATTATTTTGTCGCACTGTCAATATAAATACCCTTAAAATATTATTGTGATTTCCTTTCTTGTGAAACAATGACTTCTTCAGCTTACTCATTGTGTGAATGTTATAATCATGCATCGAAAACATAATTTATTTACTTGATGCTACAGACCTCCAGCTAAGTCCTTTGGCTTTATTTGGTTCCGCATTTTGCTAGGGTGGCGGAAGGAGATACCCACTCTTGGAATCGGAGGGGGGAGGTCGCGATTCGAATTCCACTGTTTTCCTCCATTTCCCATCGCGTGGCGGGCACAAACGGAGCAAACACCGCCGCTGCTTCAGACCTCCAGCTAAGTCTGGCTTTATTTGGTTCAGTGTTCTGCTTAGGCGGCGGGATGAGATGGCTCGCTGTTGGAACCGGAGGGTGGAGGTCGCGGTTCGAATTTCACTGTTTTTCTCCATTTCCCATGATGCGGCGGGCGCAAACGGAACAAATAGTGCCGCGGGCCATTTGATTACCCTCCTTGCGAAGACGATTGCCCCAAACAAAATGCTGCAAAAACAGGGCGGAGTCTATAATTTTATATATATATATATATATATATATATATATATATATATATATATATATATATATATATATATATATATATATATATATCATGATAGTAATAATAATTCAAAAATAATTGGCCGCCACCGAAGATATTGACTATGCTAATTCAAGAGAGAGGGAGAGAGAGAGAGAGAGAGAGAGAGAGAGAGAGAGAGAGAGAGAGAGAGAGAGAGAGAGAGAGAGAGAGAGAGAGAGAGAGAGAGAGAGAGAGAGAGAGAGAGAGAGAGAGAGAGAGAGACGCTGCCTTATGACGACAAAGGTATCAATTAAAGGGAGCTTTGCAGAGGAAGGAAGTGCAGCAGGACATGCAGGTTCAAATTTATGCAAAATTTATTAACAATGCTTTTGAGGTAACATCTCCTATAAACTTTCGAAAAAGAGATAGAGAATGAAACAAAAACCGATTTTGAAGCAAGCACGCGGCAATCAAAATCATATTTTTACTTAATTTTGAAAATAAAACGAGTAAAAATACTCTCACGAGCCTATAAACTGTTGAACTTTGACTTTGTTGACCTGCTCAACAAGTTTTATGAGTGTTTTGAGTTATTAATTATATGTTATTTTACATTTAATACAAGAAGATAGTGGTTAAGAGTGACATTTAATGCGGTGTCATGTGTCCGTTTACTATTTGTTGGGTTAGCCTATATATAGGCATGTATGTAGTTCATTTGAAGATTGATGAGATAGTGAAATTTCCTCCCCCATTTTCGTTTTCGTTTTGAGAGAGGAGCGCCGCGGCGCTTGAGCGTATTGTGTTGTGCAGCCCGCAAGAGAACTTGCCGAGCTACTAGGTGATCTCGCCGCGAGAGAAGGAGCTCGCGGGTTGTGATCTCGCCGCGCGACTAGGTTGGTCTCGCGGGTTGTGGGCTTGCCGGTTTGTGAGTTGATCTCGCCTGTGCCAGCTCGCGGAAGGGGTGCATCTCGCGGGGAGTGGTGCGCTCGCTGGAGGTGGTACAACTCGCAGTGGGGAGCCATCTCGTCGGGCGGTCTCGGCGCGAGAGAGGAGTTGAGCTGGCTGGCCGTAGAGGAGGAACTCGCCTGGTAGCCGCAGTCGTGTATTGTGTTGTTCTCGTCGTGCGAGAAGGTTCTCGCCGAGCTGCTAACCGCGCGGGTAGGCGGTTTGAGAGGGTGGTCTCGCTGGTTACATATGGTGGTATTTGGTGTTAAGTGGAATCGGTTTGTGGAGTTGAGGTTGTGCGGGAACTCATACACGTTTCCAACAGGTGGTGTCAGAGTCAGGTTACGAACCTTGGAAGTTGCTCGGAAGTGTTGAAGTCTTGAAGTGATGGAGATGGGTAGTGTTATGCCAGGACAAGTCCCCAAGGTGACAAAGACGAACTAAGACAACTGGAGCATCCAGATGAGGGTGCTACTTGCCTCAAACGAGTTGTGGGAGATAGTCGAGGATGGCTATGAGGAGCTCACTGCAGAAGCAGAGGCGGTATTGACTAACGCTCAAAGTACGGCGTTGAGGGAGTCCAAGAAGAGGGACAAGAAGGCTCTCTTCTTACTATATCAAGGCGTCGATGAGGCGACGTTTGAAAAGATCTCAGATGCGACTATCTCGAAGGAGTCATGGAGGTGTTGCAACACTCCATGCAAGGTGTTGATAAAGCTAAGAAGGTGAAGCTGCAATCCCTTCGAGCTCAGTATGAAGTGATGAAGATGCAGAGTTCAGAGAAAGTTTGAGATTATGTGACCCGTCTGCGGATGCTCACGAATGAGATGAAGAGGAATGGAGAGACGATAGATGACGTAAGATTCATGGAGAAGCTCTTACGCTCTATATCAAAGAAGTTCCGGCATGTGGTGGTGGCGATTGAGGATTCGAAGAATCTCACTTTTATGACTGTGGATGAACTAGTTGGATCTCTACAGGCTCATGAGTACTGCATGCTACAGGACGAGGAGGAGTCAAGTGACTTGGGTAAAGCACTCCAGTCGCAGTTGAGCTTTGGGGAGAGCTCTGGAAGAGGACGAGGCCAGCATGGCCGTGGCTACCAAGGAAGAGGCAGAGGAAGAAGAGGAGGAAGAGATCAAGGAAGAAATCCCTACCACCAAAGAGAGGCGGAGCAACCTCATGGTGGGAGGCAAGAAGTAAGAGGAAGAGATAGAGGCCAAGGAAGAGGTCAAGGAAGAGGCCGGGGAGATATGTCCCAAATACAGTGTTACAACTATAACAAGTTTGGGCATGTGAGCTATGACTGTTGGGCAACGAGGAAGAAAGAAGAGGCCAACTATTACGCAGAAGCAAGCAATACTGGTGGCGATCCGATGATGTTCCTAACCTATACAGGAGCTGAAGGTGGGAGGAATGGAGTTTGGTACTTGGATACAGGTGCAAGCAAACACATGTGTGGAGAGAAGGAACTGTTCACCAGCTCGAACCAAATGGGGGTGAGGTCAGTTTCAGTGATGCTTCGAAGATATCAGCGGAAGGAAGAGGAATGATTGTGGTCACCTTAAATGGCAAGGAGGTTCACCTCAATGACGTGTTCTATTTGTCATGCTTGAAGAGTAACATCTTAAGGCTTGGGCAGCTGGTGGAGAAAGAGTATTGCGTGCTGTTGAAGGATTAGTCCTTGGTCATGAAGGACCATCAAGGAAGAGAGGTAGTAAAGGTAAAGATGACGACGAATCGTCTCTTCACACTGAGGATGGATGCCAAGGAGACGGTGTGCCTTGCGAGAACGGAGGAAGAAGAGGAAGCATGGTTATGGCACCACAGGATGGGCCATCTGTGTCACAACCCGCATTTTCACCACAACGATGAAATATCAGAGTAAGGGAAAATGCGCGTCATGATGCCACGTCAGCAGTGGATAACTGCAGACGCTCAGGCAACACTCCGACTCAATATAAAATTGTGATTTAAATGTTTTATTGAAGGAGTTTATTTTAAGTTAGGCAATTAGCCGTATCCCTCGGCTTAGTGCCTCACGAGTCTACCAGAAGGAAAGTAATTAAATGCAGCGGAAAATACTATAGTAAACGGGTTAGACATCCTACATGAGTCTAGCATCCAAAAAAAACTCATGGCATGCATTACCCTAAATTTATAGTAATAATATCGAAGTTATTTGTACGGTATTTAAATATAGTGATTTAGAGTTTTAAAACATGATGTGCATGATATAGTAATATTAGTTGGTTTTATAGTTGAAAATAGCTATAGGCATCCTAGCATAAATCTTTCACAGAGAGCAAGAACTACTAACACAAAAGTAAACACTGGCAACTAGCCAAATATCCAAGAACGACAATAAACAATCAGTAGGCGTCAAACACCTGACACGAACCCACTAAAATTTCACAAGTCTGAAGCATACTACAAAAGAACAAAAGCTACCTCACAACCTCGAGGCACCCTCAGCAAACCCAGCAATAAAACTACTCAGCCGCACCACCGGCTACAACCCTGAACCTGAGGCATTCAATAGAAGAACAGCTCAGCAAGCAGAACAAAAAAAAACAAGTGGCAAAAGATAGGTAAGCAAGTGAGTAAGCCAAACAAAGGAGGGTGTACCAAACCCAACCAAAGGAGGAAGAATGCAAAAGAAAACAACAACAATTAGCCAAATAGAATATATAGAGAAAGGTTAGACATTATAATAACCTCTAAATTTAAAAAGAATGCACCAAGTGAGAAGGTGAACAAGTTTGGGCCAACCAGCAAAATTTAGCAAAACTGTGGCATAAACCACAAAAAAAACAACTTATCACAATACAGCTCGGAAGAGGGTGGATCATCAACCCGTGGTATGACTGCGTTGCAGGCCGGAGAGGGCGACGACCTCAAGCGCCCTAAGCCATACTGCCCGATTTTCTCAGTAGGCCAAATTTTGGGTGACACGGCCTGGGACACGGGCGTGTCCCAGGGCGTGTCCTGCGTGTGTCGAGTATCGAGAGGATCAGTCGACATTTTTTCGCTCGACGATGTGTCGAGAGGAGGCACACGACCAAGGACACGGGCGTGTCCCAGGCCGTGTCGTGTGCTCGACGAATTTTGCTCGACGATCGTCGAGTGTTGAGATGTGGTCGTCGAGTGTCGAGAAGTTGGTGAACACGGCCTGTGACACAGGCGTGTCACAGGGCGTGTCCATTCGGGTTGACGATCTCAGCCCGATGAAATTTTGCGCCAGGGCGTGTCTTAGTGCCGTGTATGGGCACACGGCTTGGGAAACGGGCGTGTCCCCAAGCCGTGTGAGTCTCGGGCGATTTTGGGATTATTTTCGCCGATGAACACGGCCACAGACACGGGCGTGTCTGAAGGCGTGTTGGGTGACATGGCCCATGACACAGGCGTGTCCCATGGACGTGTCACTAGTTTGCATAAGTCGGTTGACCACCGCTTGAGGCACACGGCCTGGGACACGGGCGTGTCACAGGCCGTGTCAGGCAAAAATCAGATTTTCTGGCATTTTTGTGGCCTTTCATTCCTTCAGCCTGGATCTAAAGGCTGAGCTTCTTTCCTCTTTTCCTAAAGGCCGAAAACTGAGAACATATTCTCATTTTGCTTAAGCATTTATCTTTCTTCAAGGTAAAGAGAGAAAGGGAGAGGAAGAAGAAGGAAGAAGAAGAAGGGCTGTGCTGGTGGAGCTTGAGACTATCAAGCTGCGTTCTGAGGCCGACGTTGCGGAGGAAAAGGTCTTGTGATTCGTTCAAGCTAGCTTGGAGCTTATGGCACCAAAGAGGGCTTCAAGGGTAACGATTTTTCTTCCTAGCCATGTGAAGGCTTCCTTTTGGCATATCTTTGTGATTCCCCCACCAAAAGGTGGCTGATTTTGGGAGTCTTTTGGGTGATTCATGAAATCCCCTTTGTTGGCATATAGATCCGGAAATGGAGTACGGAATAGGCATGTTGTGTGAAGCCCATCTGGACAGGTTGGTCTGGATTGGTGATGTTACATACGAACCGGAGAAGACTCCGTGACAAACATGTAGTTTAATGAGTCAATGGGTTATGCCTGCGAAAAGGAGTAGCAGGAAGTACTGGAGTGGTAGCACAGGAAAATATCGGTGTTATGTTTTTGGGTCCGACCTGTGAATGAGGCACAGGAAGTACTGGTGTGACCAGGAAAGGCCCTTTGTGATGCTTGATGTCGTAGGGTGTCCACCTGTGAAGTGAGTAACAGGAAGTAAATAGAACCCGCATACCGCCCCAAGCGAGTAAATTCATGCAGGTACGCGTCAACACTGCCATCACCTTGGGTCAGCCTTTGGAATTCATTTTCCATGGCTATTCGCTGAGCCTCAGGAAGGTGCTTCGCTAGGAAGAGTCGGGAGAATTCTTCCATCGATACTTGGGTTAAAGGACGACCCGCCAAGTTATGCAACTCCATCTCATCACACCACAATCTAGCCTCTCCTTCAAGCAAGAAGGTAGCTAGGGTGACTTTCTGATTCTCCGCCGTTCCAATCACCGTCATGACTCGCTTGACGTGCGATAGTCAATCCTCAGCCTGCGTCGAAGTTCCTGCTCCCGAGAACGTAGGCGGATGGAAACTCATAAACCGCGTTAGCTGCTTCTCAGCCGCTCGAGGAGCCACATCCACTACAAGTTCAGGCCTTGCCGCCACTTGTTCTGGCCTCACAGCCGGTTGCTCCTGCCTCAGTGGCTGTCCTTGGATCATGGTAAATAAAGCCTCCGCAACCAAACGCATATGTTCCGCAGACGGTGGAGGTGTAGGCACCGCAGCTGGTGCCGTACTTTCATCAGAACGCTGGGGCTCAGAGGGCCCACCTCCACTTCGTGTCACCTAAAGGTGGACAAGACGCACACATTAGCGGTCGTACCCAAGAAAACAACACAAAATAAGAACACGCAGGTTCCTCAAACACACAACTTTGAATTCCTATCATGGACATTCAGGAGTTCATTCGTAGACTTTGGTTTGCACAAACACGTGCTCGCCACCCCACAAAAGAAGTCGACCACGACTTCGAGAGGGAAAAACCAAAACAACTGATACCAAAAATGTAACAACCCCATCCGTTCATATGGTATATTCTAGAAGGTCCGGCCGGGGCCCCACAGTATATATCACAAAACAGGCGGTGAAGGTACAGGATGATACCAGAGTACCGCATCGCACCTATCACAAAGCATTCTAGCGGAAACCTAGACTATAACTTGAACTCCACCAGTGAATGTCCAACAAATAACACAACCCACGTTGTATATATCATCCATAGGAATGTCTTACAAGAGTACAAAAGATGGCCTTATGGCCTTACATGGTTTTCACACAGTGGCTTTAACATTGGCGCGCAGGCCGACCACAATAAAAGAAAACATAACAACATTTCCAAATAGCCTTCGAGGGCTAGCAGTAGTAGCAGCAACCGCAGTAGGAAGATCAGCCTTTATGCATCCCGCTTGGCTCTCCAGCACCTGTACAGGGACAATCCACCCAGTGGTGGCAAACAGAAGCAACGGTCAGCGTTCAGCTGACCAAATTATAACGACCCTACCCCTTTTCTCGGGGCAGCGGTATACTTCCCTGCAGGCATATCATATCAAGCATGGCAGTATATCTCATATAATGTGCTTTCACGCACACATGCCATCACAACCATTCACCACTCGGCCCAACGGTCCGTACACTCAGGGCACATTCTTGGTGTTTTGGCAAATCACATGTCCACCACCGTATCAGGGTCATCACCCAACGACAACTTACTTGAGCATATTGCGCGAGATTGTCGGATGCCGCCAAAGAGTGAAAAGAAGGCGGGAGCATCTTATGCGGAAAAAGGAAAGGCGGTGGTGGATTCCTCTGCCTTGCAGGCGCAACCCCGGGTCTACAATCTTGGCCTGCAGGAGGCAATCAAGCATAGTGACGTGGTCATAGGTATGAGTTTAGTTTTGCATCTGTTATTGTTTGTATGCTTTGCTTCGTGCATCTATGTTGGCGGTTTGTGTGTGTGACATGATTGTCACAGGCTTTGTGAGGATTCGGGACACACTGGCGCGAGCATTATTTGATACGGGTGCGTCGCATTCTTTTCTGTCTAGCGAGTTTATAGCGCGGCTTGGGATACCTATTCGTGCAAAGACAGATAGCGTCAGAGTGGTTTTACCGAATGGCTGTTGGATGCTTGCGGATCAAGCTTGCGATGTGGCGGTTCAGTTAGGAAGTCGGGATTTCAGTTTAACTGCATTTGTTTTGCCAATATCGGAATTCGACGTAATTTTTGGGATGGATTGGCTTGCGGAGCAGCATGCCATGATTGATTGCCAGTCCAAAGAGATCACGTTGGGCCAAAATACCGAACATGAGACAAAATTCGCGGGTATGCGAGTAGTAGGCGGGACGTTGATGTCTGTACTTCAGGTAGTTAAGGCTGTTCGGAAGGGTGCGGAGTGTTACTTCGCACTGATTCAGGCTGTTGAGCCTAAGGCCAGTGTGTGCGAGGTTCTGATTGTGGCGAAATTTACATATGTGTTTCCCACGGATCTCCCTGGGCTACCACCCCACCGGGAGATTGACTTCACGATTGAGTTGGTGTAGGGTGCGAAACCTGTGGCCCGCTCGCCATATCGCGTCGCGCCAAAAGAGATGGCGGAGTTGAAGGTCCAATTACAAGAAATGCTGGAGTAAGGTTATATACGCTCAAGCATGTCACCTTGGAGCGCGCCTGTGCTTTTTGTCAAGAAGAAAGATGGTGGGTTGCGGTTGTGTATTGATTACCGTGAACTGAATAAGCTGACCGAGAAGAATAAGTATCTGATACCCCGGATTGATGAGTTATTCGATCAACTGGTGGGCTCGACCGTCTATTCGAAGTTGGACCTGAAGTCTGGTTATTACCAGTTGAGAATTCGGGAAGGTGACATTCCCAAAACCGCATTTGGAATGCGTTACGGGCACTATGAGTTCACAGTCATGCCATTTGGACTGTGCAATGCGCCCTCGGTGTTTATGGATCTGATGCACCGTATTTTTTAAGAGTACCTGGATCTGTTTGTGATAGTATTCATTGATGACAACCTGGTGTACTCGAAGTCGAAAGTTGAGCATGAGACTCACTTGCGGTTGGTGTTGAATACGTTGAGGCAAAATCAGCTCTATGCCAAGTTCTCGAAGTGCGAGTTTTGGCTATCGTCAGTGGCGTTCCTAGGCCATGTGGTGAGTGGAGCGGGCATTGCAGTGGATCCAGCGAAGATAAGGGCCATACAGGAGTGGCCAATGTTGTCTTTCGTGGCCGAGGTCAAGAGTTTCCTTGGACTTGCGGGTTACTATCGAAGATTTGTGGAAAACTTCTCGCGGATTGCTTTGACTCTAACCACGTTGACACGAAAAGATCAGAAGTTCGTTTGGATGCCAGAGTGCGCACGAGCTTTTGAAGAGCTGAAGGTTCGGTAGACCACGACACCGGTGTTGTCTTCGCCATGTGGAACCGATGGATTTGTGATTTATAGTGATGCCTCACGGATCGGCTTAGGCTGCGTTCTTCTGCAGAATGGCAAGGTTATTGCTTATGGCTCACGACAGCTGAAGGTGCACGAGCGAAATTATCCCGTCCATGACTTGGAACTAGCGGCGGTGATTTTTGCACTAAAGTTGTGGCGACACTACCTTTATGGAGTGAAGGTGGAGATCTATACAGATCATAAGAGCCTCAAGTACCTATTGGAGCAGAAAGATTTGAATATGCAGTGGCTTGGAGGTAGCCCCTGACGTTGCTCCCATTGCAACTGATGAAGGAGCTTGTCCACTTGTCTTGGACTTCTTGCCCCATATCTTCTTATAAAATGGTGTCCCCAGATCGGGACGCCTTCCACTCCGATTGCGATACAGCCAAAGCTCTCTTCCCCTGCACCCTCTTCATATCCTTTTCCAGCGCGCTTGTAGTGTCAACCAACGCTTGGAAACCTTGGTTCACAGAACTCGAAACCAGGAACCTCAACTCGTCCCTCAGTCCTTCATAGAACTGATTGGTCTTCCTCTGTTGAGCGAGTTGGCGAAGTAGCTTATCAGCTAGCGCTATCGGCAGACTTGGGAGGATTACATGATGTATTTCACATCTCGGTGCTTCGGAAGGCCGTTAAAGATCCAGCCCAAATGATCGCGGATGATCGTGTGTCGGTGGAGTATGGGCTAACAACGAGAGTAAAACCCATTCAGATCGAGGATCGAGCTGAGAAACAGTTGCGGAACAAGACGGTCGGCATGGTGAAAGTCCGATGGGACAACTGCGGCCGTGAAGAACTGACATGGGAGCGAGAGCAAACCATGCGTGAAGAATTCCCCGAGCTGTTTTTGTAACCTGTGGAGAGTTTTGTGTTGTAACATAAAAATTTGAATGTTATAACATTTTGATTGCCCTGAGTGCACGGACCGTTGGGCCGGGTGGCGAACGGTTGTGATGGCATGTGTGCGTGAAAGCATATTATATGAGATATACTATCATGCTTGTGATATGATATGCCTGCAGGGAAGTATACCGCTGCCCCGAGAAAAGGGGTAGGGTCGTTATAATTTGGTCAGCTGAACGCTGACCGTTGCTTCTGTTTGCCACCGCTGGGTGGATTTTCCCTGTACAGGTGCTGGAGAGCCAAGCGGGACGCATAATGGCTGATCTTCCTGCTTCTGTTGCTGCTACTGCTGCTAGCCCTCGAAGGCTATTTGGAAATGTTGTTATGTTTTCTTTTATTGTGGTCGGCCTGCGCGCCAATGTTAAAGCCACTGTGTGAAAGCCATGTATGGCCATAAGGCCACCTTTTGTACTCTTGTAAGACATTCCTATGGATGATATATACAACGTGGGTTGTGTTATTTGTTGGACATTCACTGGTGGAGTTCAAGTTGTAGTTTAGGCTTCCGCTAGAATGCTTTGTGATAGGTGCGATGCGCTACTCTGGTATCATCTTGTACCTTCACCGCCTGTTTTGTGATATATACTGTGGGGCCCCGACCGGACCTTATAGAATATACCATATGAACGGATGGGGTTGTTACACGATATACTCCAGTCCTTCAATGGACAGGGTCAAAACTGGTGCAGTGCATAATCTCCTCTTCAGCTCCTGGAACGCCTCTTCGCACTTATCACTCCAAATAAAGGCTACATGCTTCTGCGTTAACTTTGTCAAAGGCGCAGATAATGTAGAGAATCCCTCCACAAACCTTCTATAGTAGCCTGCCAACACTAGAAAACTTCTTATTTCCTTGGGAGTGGTAGACCTACTCCAATCCATCACTGCAGCTATCTTCTCCGGATCAACCTTTATCCCATCTTTATTCACCACATGGCCCAAGAAAGAGACTTGAGGTAACCAAAACTCGCACTTGCTCAACTTAGCATACAACTTATGCTCTCTCAAAGTTGACAAAACCAATCGCAAGTGCTACGCATGCTCTTCAGCATTGCGGGAGTAGACTAGAACGTCATCTATGAACACAATGACAAAATGATCCAGGAAGTCCTTGAATACTCTGCTCATCAAATCCATGAATGCGGCGGGTGCATTAGTCAATCCAAAAGACATTACCAAGAACTCGAAATGTCCATGCCACGAACGAAAAGCAGTTCGTGGAATGTCTGCCTCATGAATCCTCAACTGATGATAACCCGAACGCAGGTCAATCTTGTAAAATACAGAACTACCACGCAGCTGGTCAAACAAATCATCGATTCTCGGCAAGGGATATCTGTTCTTGATGGTCACTTTATTCAATTCTCTGTAATCTATACACAGCATCATTGATCCAAATTTCTTCTTTACAAACAGAACGGGGGCACCCCACGGTGACAAACTTGGCCTAATGAAACCGTTCTGCAACAGCTCGTCTAACTGGGTACGCAGCTCTCCCAACTCACGCGGAGCCATACAGTACGGAGCCTTAGAAATAGGACGGGTACCCGATTCTAAATCTATGACAAACTCAACATCTCTCTCAGGCGGAAGACCAGGAAGATTATCAGGAAACACGTCAGGAAACTCGCGCACTACTGCAATCTCCTCCACAAGCGACAAACTAACAACGGTCGCCAACACTAAAACCAAACAGGCAAAGCATCATGAATTCAAAAGCTTTCGAGCACTTACCGCGGAAATGATCGGAGAATCATGGCGCGAATAACCATAAACGCTCCTACGTTGACCGCCATCCATCTTGAAGTCCAAACGCCTGACCCTGCACTAGATTACTGCATCATACTTCGATAGCCAATCCATGCCCAGGATTACATCAAAATCTTCCAGGTCTATAACTTTTAGATCCGCAACCGCGAGAAAATCTCTCAACTGGACTGGACAACCCTGAATTCCCTGATCTGACACAACGGAATCACCTGAGGGGAACTTGACACAGAACGAGTCGCCAACCGGATTGAGGGTCAAACGGTGACACTCTACAAAAGATCTAGCCATGAATGAGTGGGTAGCACCGGAATCAAAAAGGACACGCGCCCAACGGTTACTTACCTTAAACTTTCCTATAAGATTAAATATACGACTGAGGGAAAAAAACATTGACATTAAGATCATACCTAAAAAACAAAACATGGTTAGGATCTAACCTGAAATAACTTGGGTCGACGTCTGAGCTTCATCTGTGGACACCACATTCATCTTGGCCTTCCCTTTGTCCAAGAGCTGTGGTGGTGGCAAGGCCTGAAGTGGCACTGACTGCAACGGGGATTGAGCTTCCGGGCAACGAGTCTTGACATGCCCCTTCCGTCCACATAGATAACAGGTCTTGTCCTTCCAGCAATGGGCTGCATCATGCCCCGTCTTGTTACAACTAGAACAAGCTAATCTCTCTTTGGGCGCCCTGAATCGCGAGCACCTGCTCTTGCTTCCGAGCTCCCAGTCTCTGGTAACATCTCTCGAACGGGTGGCCTGCCCGACCACAAAAACTGCACACTTCCTTCCCTCTTTTCTTCCCAATAGTCCTGGATTCCTGTGATTCCTTACCTTCAATAGACTTCCTCTTATCCTTCCTCATCTGCTGACCTCTGACCTTGGCATTGTCAATGGATTCCACCTTCAGAGCAGTCTCTACCACCTCAGAATAAGTCCCGGATCCGTAGGCACTGGTAAGCTGCTGGATGTCATTCTGAAGACCACCCAGAAATCGTTTGACTCGGTTGGATTCTAAAGACACCAAGTCAGGAGCAAAGCGGCTCAGCTTACTGAACTCCACCTCGTATTCACTGACAGTAAGCTGCCTCTGCTTTAAGTGAAGGAAGTCATTCATCAACCGGTCTCTTTCCACAAACGGCAAGAACTTCTTCAATAACAACTCCTTGAAGGACTCCCACGAGCATCCATCCTTCAAGCTTTCTTTCTCCCTCAACCACCAACTCTTGGCCATGCCCTTGAGTTAATAAGCAGCAACCATCACTCTCTGGTCCGAAGAGATACCAGAGTAGGTGAACATCTCCTCGATGGAAATCATCCAGTCATCTAATGCCATAAAATCTGCCTTGCCATCATATGTAGGGGTTCCTAACCTTTGAAAGTGTGAAATGAAAGTCATCTCTGGTGGCAACACCGCCGGGGGCACCAGAGGAGCGGGGGGGGGGGGGGGACAGGAACAACTAGATCCACGGCAGGCTCTTGCGCCCTCTGCGGCTGACTCGCCACAACTGACAACAACGACTGAATCTACGACTGCATCTTCAGCATCTGCCTCGACAGGGCCTCATTGCTCTGTCACAATCCCTCTATCACTGCCTCACTCTGGGCACCAGAAGATTCTCCCTCCGACTTGGGAGTAGTCCTCGTCACCGGACGCTTAGGCGGCATTCTAAACAATCAATAAACGATCTATCAACACCTAGCGTAACATGCTAGACTTGCAACTTAGCTCAGATATAAAACCTTAGATACTTGCTCATGCTGCTAGCTTGCTCTAGGATTTAAAATAAATGATGACATATCCTACTTAGGGGGAAACACCCTCATCCTTATGACTCTTGTGCCTATTATATAAGTGCATGAATGATTACTTTTTTTATTTCAAATCATGTGTGTACATATGTCATCCTGTAGATCTTTAACTTGGCATGTGTGCTTATGCAATGATATGATATGTATGCAGTGCTATGCATTCTAAAGAAAAGCCTTAATGCATGTATGAGCGGCGTACACATACAATGTTATGCATCCCATACTACATAATATTGTATGTAACGAAAAAGGTAAAACGTGCTAATGGGCATCCATGTGATGGTGGTTATGCATACCATACTACATAACTGTCACATGTCACCACCTACGGTGGATCCATATACAAACACATATTATGCATCTCATACTACATAATATGCCCCGTATACTTCTTCTTTTGTGCTATGAGTGTAGTGTTCATGCCTCCATCAAGATCTACATATGACATACCGGTGTGTGTATGCAATGAATGACATGACGAGAGTTTTGCTTGAGGGCAAGTTGTTCGACCAACTTGCCAAACCAACTTCCCCTCTTGCAGAACCTCTCTCTGATACCAACTGTCATAACCCGCATTTTCACCACAATGATGAAATATCAGAGTAAGGGAAAATGCGCGTCATGATGCCACGTCAGCCGGGGATAACTGCAGACGCTCAGGCAACACTCTGACTCAATATAAAATTGTGATTTAAATGTTTTATTGAAGGAGTTTATTTTAAGTTAGGCAATTAGCCGTATCCCTTGGCTTAGTGGCTCACGAGTCCACCAGAAGAAAAGTAATTAAACGCAGCGAAAAATACTATAATAAACAGGTTAGACATCCTACATGAGTCTAGCATCCCAAAAAAACTCATGACATACATTACCCTAAATTAATAGTAATAATATCAAAGTAGTTTGTACGGTATTTAAATATAGTGATTTAGAGTTTTAAAACATGATGTGCATGATATAGTAATATTAGTTGGTTTTATAGTTGAAAATACATATAAGCATCATAGCATAAATCTTTCCCAGAGAGCAAGAACTACTAACACAAAAGTAGACACTAGCAACTAGCCAAATATCCAAGAATGACAATAAACAATCAGTGGGCGTCAAACACCTGACACGAACCCACTAAAATTTCACAAGTCTGAAGCATACTACAAAAGAACAAAAGCTACCTCACAACCTTGAGGCACCCTCAGCAAACCCAACAACAAAACTACTCAGCCGCACCACCGGCTACAGCCCTGAACCTGAGGCATTCAAGAGAAGAACAGCTCAGCAAGCAGAACAGAAAAAATAAGTGGCAAAAGAATAGGTAAGCAAGTGAGTAAGCCAAACAAAGGAGGGTGTGCCAAACAAAGGAGGGTGTACCAAACCCAACCAAAGGAGGAAGAATTCAAAAGAAAACATCAACAATTAGCCAAATAGAATATATAGAGGAAGGTTAGCCATTATAATAACCTCTAAATTTAAAAAGAATGCACCAAGTGCGAAGGTGAACAAGTCTGGGCACAACTAGCAAAATTTAGCAAAACTGTGGCATAAACCACAAAAAAAGCAACTGATCACAATACAGCTCGGAAGAGGGTGGATCATCAACACGTGGTATGACTGCATTGTAGGCCGTAGAGGGCGACGACCTCAAGCGCCCTAAGCCCAACTCGGGATCCTCAACTGTCTCACAGTCGGTACTGTGGTCCACAAACATGCCCAAACCGGGCCAACCAGAACCCAACACTCCAAGAAAGGAGAAACTAAGCATACCCCCACTGTGATGATCCACAAAAAGAAGGGGCCTCCCGGTTGGGAGATATGCTAACCACAACCAACACTCCTACCCCCAACATCATCATCTCAAAATTGGCACAACACCTAAGTATTACAACACTAAATTAAAGACCACGACTTACAATCGACCTATACTAAGCGCAACGCATCTTACGCTCAACGACGTCGAAAACTTTTCCCGAAGCGTAAGCCCTTAAAAAAATTTAAAACATCTTATACTCTAAAGGAATCGGGAACATTAATATAAGGTGAAAGTCTTATCATAAGAACTTAAGGAAAAAGAGAGGAAAAGAGCCACTTGCCTTGGCTTTATCAAAGAAAACCTCCAAATCACACCTTGTCGCAGATCGAGACTAAGGGAGACGAGAGAAGCCGAAATCTTGACAAGAGTGGACGAAATAGAAGTTAGGGCCAAAAAAATCTAACGAGAAATCTCAAGAAATGGAAAAAAATTTACCACGGTGACGTAGATCTTGACGAGACCTTTTCAAATCTATGCTCGAATGAAGATTTCGAGCACCGGAACTCCGCCGGCGGCGACCGGAAGGTTCACGAAATCTCACGCTCCGCCATCGCCGTCCTCACGTTTCTTCAGTTCAGGTTCGGTTCAGTGAAGAAGAAGAAGAAGAAGTCCTATAGGAAGAGTGAGGCCAGTTCTAATTCTAAGTATACGTGTGTCTATATATATATATATATGAAAGGTTTTGTCTAAAAACGTATTATTTACGAGCGGGTGCGCGGAAAACGAAATTAGGAGATCAAAATGGCTTCAAATTGAAACGTGGTCAACATGAAAGTTATAGATCTCGTCGAGACGAACAAATTTCATGTTAACTATTTTTTGATACGACGCTTTGTTGACCCTCAAAACGGCGCCTGAACGTAGATAGAAACGGCCTACTCGAGTGACAGCATGAACCACTCGAGTTCCAACTTATCTACTCGAGTAGCAGCATACCTACTCGAGTAACAGCATACCTACTCGAGTAGTAGCATAATATACTCGAGTATAGGCTCATTACTCGAGTTAAAACATGTATTAATCGAGTAGTAGCAGCATATACTGGAGTAGTAACTCATTACTCGAGTTCCAGCAGAATCAACAAAATTATGGGGTTCAAAACGACATCAAATCGAAAATTGGTCAACATGAAAGTTATAGATATCATCGAGTCGAACAAATTTCATGTTAACTATTTTTTGATACGATGACGTGTTTACCCTCAAAATAGAGTCTGAACGCAGACAGAAACAACCTACTCAAGTGGCAGCATGAACCACTTGAGTTCCAACATATCTACTCGAGTAGCAGCATATCTACTCGAGTAACAGCATACCTACTCGAGTAACAGCATACCTACTCGAGTAGTAGCATAATATACTCGAGTAGAGGCTCATTACTCGAGTTAAAACATGTATTACTCGAGTAGTAGCAGCATATACTCGAGTAGCAGCTCACCACTCGAGTTCCAGCAGAAACAATGAAATTAGGGATTCAAAACGACCTCAAATCGAAATGTGGTCAACATCAAAGTTGTAGATCTCGTCGAGACGAACAAATTGCATGTCAACCATTTTTTGATATGACACCTTTTTGACCCTCAAAACGGAATCCGAGCAAAATCTGAAACGGGCTACTCGAGTAGAGCCATAGATACTCGAGAAGACTCAGAACGGAAGCCAAAACGCACGCCAAATTAAACGAAACTTGCACCGAAGGTGAACACTAACGCTAAAAATTTAACGGCAAAATCAAAACCACAAAACTTAACTTATCAACTCGAAAACTTTCAGTTTCAACGAAAATCCCAAAAATCTGGTCAATCAGAACAAACGAAAACGAAAACGCACTAACGGTGCAGCGCCGACAACATGACGTAAAGATGGGTAATGCTCCGATGTCATAAATATGACGATATCAAATCAAATAAAATCATCGAGAAAAATCGGGGTTGTTAGGCTTTTTTGCATGAAGTGTGGTGAACTCACTCAACGCCGAAGTTAGTTTCTGCGGCTAAGTAGAAAGCGTTAACAGCATTGAGTGAGTCGAGCTCACTCAACGCCGTCATCCAGCGATGGTTTTGCGGCTAAGTCATTTGGCATTGAGTGTGTGGAGCTCATTCAACGCCGCGTCGAGTTGACTCGACGCTTTTGCCTTGGGTTGGTGTGCTTCCTTAGGATTGTTAGTGGATCTTCTCCATAGGGGAGGGGTGTTTTGTGTTCGGCTAGTTCTTTGGCATGCCGACTCTTGGGATGTGGCAGGTGGTGGAATTTTGGTTCCTCTGGAGGGGTTGTTTTATGCGGGGAGCCGTGTCCACCACCTTTATTTGCCCCGGCTTGGGCTGGTGTGTTGGACCCTAGGGCTGCCACTGTTTGACCCCTTAGCTCTTTTTGGATCTGGTTTTGGTTATGTACTCAGATCCATGTTTTGACCCCTGTCATTAACCCACAAAGTTAGGACTGTTAGCTCCTTTCCTTGCTTATGGCTTTTTCTTTGGTACATGTTTTATGCCCTGTTGCTGCCGTAGGTTCTTTTATTTTGCAGAACATGTTGCTATTGTACTCACACTTGGTGTGTTTTATTTTACTGGTGAGTATAGACGTGCATACTCACCAGTGGATTCGTGTTACAGTTGATGCCCACTGGTGGCTTTCTTATGATGCTGGGTATGAACTAAAACTGCTACTTTTGTCTATTGTTGGTTGTTTTACTTTTCTTCTGGGAAGGATTTATGCTAGGTTGCATGTTAGGTATTTTAAACCCTAAATTATTACTACAAGTATCTCATGCACATCATGGTTATAAAACTAAAGCACTATTTTTCCTTAAGCGTAAAGACTATCCTTTTTATATATTCTACACTAACCTTAGAGTCGTGCATACCATGAGTCGTCCCTCGGGGACGCTTATGCTCATTTAGGATGTCAAAATAACTTAATTAAAGTATTTTCCGCTGCGAATAAATATATATTTTTAATCGTGTACTAGCTGATCCACTGTGCCGAGGGATACGACCATTAAATATAACTGGTTTTCTTCCATATTAAACTATGAATATTCCTTAAAAATCTAAAGTCTGGAGTTTTGCCTGAACGTGTGCAGTTATCCCCTACACGACGTGGCATCACGACACGTATTTTCTCTTGCTCTGATACAATTTTATTGTTGAGAAAATGCGGGTCGTGACACCAGTATTGATTGCCTATCCAAGGTGGTGACCCTAAGAAGCGAAGGGCAGACGGAAGTCAAGTTTGAGGGCCTCAATGGAGTGTCCTGTTCTCTGATTTCGGCCTTGCAGTTGGCGTGGGCAGTTAACCAAGGTGTAGTAGCGCTTGTAGCGTTATTGGAGGTTCGCCTTTCCAAATTATCACTTGGGGAAGTGTCAGTGGTGGCAGAGTTCGAGGATGTGTTTCCTGAAGATCTTCTTGGGGCACCTCCTCGGCGGGAGATTGATTTCTCCATTAAGTTAGTGCCAGAGGCACGACCGGTGTCACGTCCTCCGTTTAGGATGGCACCGAAAGAGTTGGCTGAGCTCAAGGTATAGTTGCAGGAATTATTGGAGCAGGGGTATATCAGACTCAGTTCTTCACCGTGGAGCGCGCCGGTGTTGTTCGTAAAGAAGAAAGACGGTAGTATGCGGCTATGCATAGACTGATGAGAGTTGAATAAAATGACTGTCAAGAATAAGTATTTGATTCCTCAGATTGATGACCTGTTTGACCAGCTGGTGGGGTCGGTGGTGTATTCAAAGTTGGAGTTCAAGTCATGATACTATCAGTTGCGAATTCGAGACGAGGATATACCCAAGACAGCGTTTGGTACGAGGTATGGTCATTTTGAGCTCTCGGTGATGCCGTTCGGGCTGAAGAACGCACCATCCATATTCATGGATTTGATGAATCGAGTATTTAGGAAATACTTGGACTCTTTTGTAGTTGTCTTTATTGACGACATCCTGGCGTACTCCAAATCGGAGGTGGAGCATGAGACTCACTTGAGAGTAGTCTTGCAAGTGTTGAGGGAGAACCAGCTTTATGCAAAGTTCTCAAAGTGCGAGTTCTGGCTCGAGAAGGTGGCATTTTTAGGACATGTGATTAGTGGGGATGGGGTGGCGGTAGATCCAACAAAAGTGGAGGCCATCAGAGATTGGGCAGTTTCGAGAACCGTGGCGGAAGTCCAAAGTTTTCTTGGACTAACCAGGTACTATAGAAGATTCGTGGAAAACGTTTCGCAGATAGCTCTAGCCCTCACGTCACTAACTCGTAAGGATCAGAAGTTTTTGTGGACTTAGGAGTGCAGTCAGGCATTTGAGACACTAAAGGAAAGACTGATGACGGCTCTAATCTTAAGTCTACCGATGGGGACCGAAGGATTTCAAATTTTCAGCGACGCATCAGGTTGCGGTTTGGGTTCCGTTTTGGTGCAATATGGCAGTGTAATAGCCTTTGGGTCTAGGCAGCTGAAGCCTCACGAGAGGAATTACCCCGTCCATGACTTGGAGTTGGCAGCGATAATTTTCGCGTTGAAATTGTGGCAGCACTATGTTTATGGTGCGAAGGTGGAGATCTTCACAGATCACAAAAGCCTGAAGTATCTCCTAGATCAGAAGGACTTGAATATGCGGCAGCATAGGTAGGTCGAGTTCCTTGGAGACTACAAGGTGGCGATTCAGTATACGCCAGACAAAGCTAATGTGGTGGCAGATTCCTTGAGTAGAAAAATACTCGGGGCAAGGGAATTGGATCGAAGCTCATGATGACCGGTTGGTGCGGGACTGGGAGTCCCTTGGATTGGAGTGTGTAGCAAAGGGAGAGTCTAGCGTGACTCGGTTGAACTAGATTGAAATGCAGAATGACTTATCCGATCATATTCGGGAAGCAACTCGTTTGGATGTGGAGTTTCAGCCATTCGTGGTGGAATCTCAAAAGGACTAGAGCAGCGCCTGGGAGATGATTGACGGGATTCTGAGGAAGGACAGAAGGATTTGTGTACCGCAGTTCGGCAAGCTCCGTGAGGAGTTTATGTTTGAGGCTCACTTCACAAAGTACTCCATTCATCTGGGCAGTACAAATATGTACTTGGATATGAAGAAATCCTTTTGGTGTCCTGAACTGAAGCGGGACGTAGCTTTATACGTGAATCGATGTCAAACTTGTGCCTTGGTGAAGGTCGACTGTCAGAAGCCGGGCGGGTTCCTGAAGCCTCTTCCAATCCCTGAGTGGAAATTCGATGACATCTCCATGGATTTTGCGCACGGGTTACCTATATCGCAGCAGGGTAACGACTCGATTTGGGTGATTGTGGATCGCTTAACCAAAGTGGCTCACTTCATCCCAAATCGGAAGGAGGACAGTGGGGAGAAGCTGGTGGAGTTGTATATTCGCAACATTGTGCGACTACATGGGATTCCTAAAAGTATAGTCAGCGATCGTGACGAACATTTCACGTCCAAGGACTGGAGGCTGGTTCAGAAGAGTCTGGGCACGAAGCTAAAGTTCAGTACGGCTTTCCATCCTCAGACTAACGGGCAAACCGAAAGAACGAACCGTACTATGGAGGATATGCTAAGGATGTGTATTCTTGACTTCGACAAGAAATGGGAGGATCACCTCTTCATGCTGGAGTTCGCGTACAACAATAGTTACCAAGCAAGTATAAAGATGGCGCCATACGAAGCTTTATATGGGAGGCGGTGTCGAACACCGATGTCGTGGACAGAGGCAGGAGACACCAAACTATTGGGAAAATAAGTGGTAGCTGATGCTTGTGAGTTAGTACGGACCATTCAAGAGCGCATGAAGGTGGCTCAAGATCGGCAAGCAAAATATTTTAATGCTCGCCACAGGAAGCTGGAGTTCGTGGTAGGCGATTGGGTCTATTTAAAGATCAAGCCGTTCAAAGGCGTTTCACGGATTTGCCGACTCAAGAAGTTGAGTCCAAGGTTTTTGGGACCTTTCGAGGTTGTTGAACGGGTGGGAGAAGCAGCGTACCGATTGGCGTTGTCCGCAGAGCTGAGTGGATTACACGACGTCTTCCATGTCTCCATCTTGAGGAAAGCCTTGGTAGAGGCTGGTGTGGTGATCGAATCGGCATCGGTGCCGATAGAGGAAGACTTGAGGACGCGAGTCCGTCCAATTGCTATAGAGGATTCATAAATTCGATAGTTGTGGAATAAAGAGGTCAAACTCGTAAAAGTCTGATGGGATAACTGCGATCGTGAGGAGATCTCTTGGGAGCGAGAACAAACCATGCTGGAGGAGTATCCAGAGTTTTTCTATTCAGGTACCATTTAAGTTTTGTGTATCCTTTTTTTCTTTTTGTAATTTCGGGACGAAATTCTTTTAAGGGGGAGAGAGTTGTAACGCACAAAAATTCGAAAGAGGGATGAGCAGCGTAGAGAGACAAGTTTGGGTCTTGGTAAGGGTCACATGGCCTAGGACACGGGCGTGTCCATGGCCGTGTCATGCTCGAGTTCGTCGAGAGCCCGGGAAGTCGACGATTTTCGCTCGACGAAGTGTCGCGACAGGGAACACGGCATAGGACACGGGCATGTCCATGGCCGTGTAGGGTGGTCGACGAACTGCGCTCGACGAAATGTCGAGATAGTGAACACGGCTTGGGACACGGGCGTGTCCAAGGCCGTGTTGTGCGTGTGTTCGACGAATTTTCCGCGAAGTCGACGAAGAGGTTGCCGACGATCGTCGAGACTTCGAACACGGCCTGAGACACGGGTGTGTCCCAGGCCGTGTACTTCTCGGGTTGTGAGAAGGGGCCGTGTAAGGGGATTGAACACGGCCTGGAACCCAACTGTGTTCAGCCTGACACGAGGGTGTCAATTTCGACACGGGCGTGTCGATTACCCGTGTCCTTCTCGGGTGGTTTTTGATTCTGTGTCGATGGAGGAACACGCCCAGTAATACGGGCGTGTACTCCATGACACGAACATGTCAGCTTTGACACGGGCATGTTTAGAGCCCGTATCCTTTTCTGGGTGCGACGGTTTCGGCGTCGATTGAGGCACACGGCCTTGGACATTGGCGTGTCACAAGCCGTGTTCGGCCCAGGTGTTTTGATTTTCAGTTTGGATCGTGGCCGTTCATTTCCTTCTTTTGGGATCTGATAGTCCAGGGTTGTCCTGGTTGAGTTAAGTCCTGGAATAGGGTTTGGGAACCCTCATTCTTCATCAAGTACTCTCTTTCTAAGATCTAGAGAGAAGGGAGAGCAAGGAAGGAGGTGAAGGAGAGATCCGGCTGCCGGAGACGCTTCAGTGCTCCAAATCGCGAGCCGAGTCCAGATCCGTGGAGGTAAGACCATTGCGAAGGTTTTCATCCGGCTAAGTTGTCATGGCTAGGAAGAGGGGTCGGAAGGTAACTACGTTCTCCTCTTGGTTTTAGGATGCGTGTTTAGCATCTTTTACTTTCTAGTTTTTGGGCACCAAACTCTCAAATGAGAGGGGTTTGGGTCGTCATGGTTCAAAAGGAACCTCCGGGTCGATCGAGTCCGTCCCCAGCATCTTTTTGTATTAGAGATCCGCTCTGTTAGTGGATTAGGTATTGTGGGTGAAGCCATGGCCGCAACCGATAGTCCGACTCGGTGATTGTAAGAACCGAACAGAAAACAAACCGAAATGATTTTAACTGAAACTTTATTATCCGAAAAAGGTATCTATTACAAAGGTATGCCCTCCCTTATATAGAATGGAGGAGAGATGAGAGAATACAAATAAGAGATGTGGGACTAAAAATTTACAGGACTAAGCGGACTATACAAAACAAACCACACAAGCCGCGCGGTTAGACAGAAGGGCTAACCGCATGGCTACCACCAGAGAGAAAGAAAGATTGCCAGGGTAGACCGCTAGACCGCCCGGTCTCCAAGCCGGCTGAGACAAACCGCCAGACCGTGCGGTCTTCAACCCACCAAGACAGACCGACAGACCGCCCGATCACCAACTTCAACACTCCCCCTCAAGCTGGAGCATATATATCGATCATGCCCAGCTTGTCACAAATATGAAGAAACGAGGCGGAAACTGGCTTGGTGAAGATGTCAGGCAGCTCTTTATCAGAAGTAACAAAGGGAGTGCAAATTTGTTCCTTTAAGATCTCTTCACGAATGAAATGATAGTCGACCTCAATGTGCTTTGTTCTTTCATGAAAGACCAAATTTTTGGAGATGTATATGGCGGCCTTGTTATCACAGAACATAGGTAGAGGATGGTTGTAGACCTCTCCTAAATCTAGCATGAGAGCCCGCATCCATTTTAACTCACAAGTGGTCGACGCCATACTGCGATACTCAGCTTATGCACTAGACCTGGAGACAACAGACTGCTTCTTGCTCTTCCAGCTCACCAGATTTTCCCCAACAAAGGTGCAAAAACCTGAGGTTGACTTGCGATCCCCTTTGTCATCAGCATAACTTGCATCTGAGTATGCTTCAATCCTCAGATGACCATTCTTCTGAAAAAGTAATCCTTTCTCAGGCGCTGCTTTGATATACTCCAAGATCCGCAAGGCGTACTGTAGATGGCACTCCCTAGGAGCTTGCATGAATTGACTCACCTTGCCCACAGCATAGGAAATGTCGGGCCTGGTCACTGTGAGATATATGAGCTTACCAACCAGACGCCTGTACCGCGAACTATCTGAAAGAGGAGGCGAATCATCTGTCCAGGTTTTGTCTTCTCCAGTTGCCATGGGGCATCGGGCAGGTTTTGCTCCAGTCAATCCTGCCTCTTTTAAAAGATCAAGGGCATACTTACGCTGAGAGAGAACTAAGGAGTCGGGCTTCCGAGAGATTTCGATCCACAGAAAGTACTTTGGAGAGCCCATATATTTAGTGATCAGATGTTGGCGAAGATGTCGCTTTGTCATGGCTACCCCTTCCTGGTCATCTCCAGTGAGAAGAATATCATCGACGTACACAGCAAGAACAACCAACCCCGAAGGAGTTTTGCGAATAAATAGAGAGTGATCAGCAGAGCCTCGCGCAAAACCAACGGCCACCACGATGCCGCTGAACTTGTCAAACCAAGCTCGAGGGCTCTGCTTGAGGCCATAAATTGCCTTCTGCAGCCGGCATACTCGTCTCTCCCTCTGAGCAACATACCCAGGAGGTTGCTCCATGTAAACGGCCTCGTGAAGATCACCATAAAGGAAGGCATTCTTGACATCCAGCTGAGTAATCGACCAATCCCTATTGACCGCCATAGAGAGAAGGACCCGGATAGTGCTGAGACGAGCCACGGGGGAGAAGGTGTCGAAGTAATCAACCCCATAGGTCTGAGTAAAGCCCTTAGCAACAAGGCGAGCCTTATACCGATCCACAGTGCCGTCTGGGCCAAATTTGACCACAAAGACCCAGCGGCAGCCAACAACATCAGTACCGAAGGGAGGAGGAACAAGAGTCCATGTACCCCGCTCCGTGAGGGTCGCCATTTCCTCATCCATGGCCAGCTTCCAGTGGGGAATAGCAAGGGCCTTCTGATAGGAACGAGGCGTGGCAGTGACAAAGATAGCCAGCGCAAAGGCCCTGCGAGAAGGGGTAAGACGATCATATGAAACAACAGCAGCAAGGGGGTATAGGGTACATGTCCGCACCCCTTTGCGAAGAGCCACAGGGAGATCCAGGTCGGCGGCCCCCTCGGTATCCGGAGCGTCTGTGGCAGAGAGAGCTGGCCCGGGAGAAGAGAGTGACGGCGGCGGAGAGGATGGAGACGGAGGTGGAGAAGTGGGAGAGAGAGGTGGAGTGAGAGGAGGGGACGGAGATGGCGGAGGGGTGGATATCTTGGTAGGAGACGAGGGAACGAAGGGAATAGCAGGAGAATCAGAAGCTGGGGGAAGAGGAGAGGAAGCGGGGAAAAGAGAGGAGGATTTAGCCGAGAAGTAGGAGGCATTCTCGAAGAAGGTAACGTCAGCAGAGACGAACTGCTGACGAAGAACATGGTTAAAGCAACAATAGACTTTCTGAGTGGTGGAGTACCCCAGAAATACACATTTGGTGGAGCGAGGGGATAGCTTGTCACGAGTGGCAGATGGGGTATGCACAAATGCAGTGCATCCAAAGATTCGGAGAGGGAGAGGAAAAGGCTCCTGGCCCGGATACAGAATAGAGAATGGTGTTTTCCCGTGGAGAATGGTGGATGGAATGCGATTGATGAGGTAGTAGGCAAGGAGAACAGCATATCCCCAATAAGAGCGAGGGACATGCATCTGGGTCATCAATGTGCGAGCCACATCGAGGAGGTGACGGTTTTTGCGTTCCGCCACCCCATTTTGTTGGGAGGTATAAACACAGCTAGTCTGATGAATAATGTCATGTTGCACACAAAAAGATGTAAAAGCATGACTCAGATACTCTTTAGCATTGTCGGAGCGAAAGATTTTAATACAAACATTAAACTGAGTTTTAATTAACTGATAAAAAGAGATCCATACATCTAAAAGTTCAGAGCGATCTCGGAGGAGATACACCAAAGTACATCGAGAAAAATCATCTATAAAAGTTACAAAATAAGAACTACCCCGGCCAATGGTGAGGGTAGGAGCAGGTCCCCAGATATCAGAGTGGACAAGATCAAAAGGATGAGTAGAGCCCCGACCTTGCTTTGGTGGGAAGGAGGAACGGTGATGCTTGCCGAGCTGACAGGCGTCGCATTGGAGAGGAGTACTAGACGGAGGGAGGTGGGGCAGAAGCTGATGTAGAAGTCATGGTGGAGGATGACCGAGGCGGAGATGCCAATGAAGAAGATCCGTACAAGAAGAGGAGAAGGCGGACAAGGCGGAAACGTTGTCGAGGAAGTAGAGGCCGCCGCTCTCAGTCCCAGTAGCAATCGTCCGGTGGGAGCTCGAATCCTGAAAAGAACAAGAAGTCAGAGTAAATGTCACAGAACACTAAAGTTGCTTGCATAAAGAGGTAACAGACAATAGATTATACGGAAACTTGGGCACATAGAGAGTGTCCGCTAGTCGTAGTGACGGAGTAACATGAACCACTCCCGTTCCATCAACCGGGGAGGGAGAACCATCCGCAACAAGGACCGAGGGCAACCGATCATTGTGTTCGAGTAAAGAGAAGCACTGAAGATTTCCCGTCATGTGATTAGTGGCACCAGAGTCGATGAGCCATTTACCTTGAGTCACCATGTGGGAACTACCTGAGGATGTTACAACAGAGGCAGGCGGCTTGGAAGAGTCACCGGAGGGGCGAAGATGGGGATGCTTCGTCCAGCATCATTCAGAAGTATGTCCGGTTCGACCACAATGAGAACAGAGGTAGCGGGAAGAAGCACGACCGCCGGACTGGTGACTGCGGCTACCAGAGCCACTTCGCTGGGTGTGATGAGAATAGTTGTCCGGTGGTGGAGGAGGAGCGGGCAAAAGTGGGCGCTGAAGGAGAGAGGTGACAGCAGCGATGCGAGCAGCGGTGGCATCTAAGGTAGGAGATTCTGCCTCACCCAGAATTTGCTGGCGGATCATGTCATAAGTATCAGGAAGCCGGAGCAGATAACACACAACCAGAAGCTCCTAGAAGTGCTTGTGTTGTTGAGCCAAATCCGTAGAAAAGGGGCGATTCTGAAGAATCTCAGCCCCAAGAGGCTGAACCTATTGGTAGGCAGCAGCAGGAGACAAGGTAGGACGGGCAAAGAGGTCCGCATACAACGTATAGATGCAGGACGTATGAGCCCCCTTGGAGTACAGAGCGGCGAGATGAAGCCAAGCGGCCTTTACCATCTCATCATGACGTATGACGGGAAGGCACTCATCTGAAAGACTGTTCGTGAGCCAAGTACGCACAAGAGCGTCACTTGCATCCCAGTCATCAAAGAGAGGTGAAGTAATAGGAGGTGGGTCATCAACGAGATGGTGGCATTTGCGTTGTGAGCGAAGTAGAAAGGTGAAAGAGACGCTCCAATCCGGGTAGTTGGAGCCAACAAGCTTGGAAACGGTCCCAAGGTTCCCGGAAGGAGTAGGTCGAAGAGGCGGAGCCGGATTAGTGACAGGGGTGGTGGCAGTAGAGGCATCAGAAAGAGCCATAGGAGCAGGAAAAGGGAAGCCGTGCGGTTAGGAAACAACCCGCACGGATAGGAAAAAGAAAAGCTGCAGCGGTCACGAGGGTAGAAACCAGCGGCCAGAAAAGCCACGACCAAGCTGCAGACCCAAGCAGAGGGGAAGAAGTCGAACGGCTAGAAGACAGGCCGCGCGAACAGAAGCAGGACAAAACAGGTCGCTGCGACAGGAGGCGGCGACTTAGAACAGGGAACAAAAAGTCGCGCACACAGAGGGCAACAACAAGGAGAGGAAGAGTCCGCGCGGACAGGGTGCAAACCGACGAGACAAGCCGCGCGGACAGGGAAGGCACAGAATCAGGAGGAGTAGATCGAGTCCTCTGATACCATGTAAGAACCGAACAGAAAACAAACCGAAATGGTTTTAACTGAAACTTTATTATCCGAAAAAGGTATCTATTACAAAGGTATGCCCTCCCTTATATAGAATGGAGGAGAGATGAGAGAATACAAATAAGAGATGTGTGACTAAAAATTTACAGGACTAAGCGGACTATACAAAACAAACCGCACAAGCCGCGCGGTTAGACAGAAGGGCTAACCGCACGGCTACCACCAGAGAGAAAGAGAGATTGCCAGGGTAGACCGCTAGACCGCCCGGTCTCCAAGCCGGCTGAGACAAACCGCCAGACCGCGCGGCCTTCAACCCGCCAAGACAGACCGCCAGACCGCCCGGTCACCAACTTCAACAGTGATGTTGCATACGAGCTTTAAGGATTTTATAGAAATCCGTTGCGGCAAGATGTCGTTTGTGATGTTTGTGTTTTCCCCCTTTTCTCGAGTGAGTACGTGTAGCCAGAACCGGATAAGGTTAGCTCCGCAATGGCGGTAGATGGTTTCCTTGGTGGACAAGGTTAGCTCCACATTGACGGTAGACGGTTTCCTTGGTGTGTGGGGACGTTGCAGTACAAATGAGGGATTGGGGTGGGAATGTTCATGGATTATGATTTGCTAAGGCGTGGCTTTGTCTCCGTGGTCAGCTGGCTATCCCGTGAGGTGCAGGTCATGTGTGGAGAGTGTCCCGGTGAGACTAGTCCCCTTCTATAAGACTGACGAGAATGCCAAGCATGGGGCAAGCCCGGGCAATGAGGTCATGAGCGGGTGGGGTCCAGTAAGGCTTCTTAGAATCGGTCAGTGTGTTAGAAGGAATCCTAACATGAGAAGTCAGAGCTTGCAGGCAAGCCCCCGTCTAAGACCATGAGCGGGTGGGGCCTTGGAAAGAGTTCCGTGTGACGATCTGTGTGTCGTTGGGGGAATTACAGTAACCCCTTTGTTTGCGGCTTAATGTCAATCGGGAAATGGTGAGTACCCAAATGATGTGATGATGTGTTAGTTACATACGCTATAGGGTGCCTTGGGTTAAGCCCGGGTTTTGCATACATGCTGCATAGTAGGCCCCTTTTCTTTATATGCTCAACAATAGAGAACGTGCATGTTGTTTGAAACATCCAAGCCTGTTCTTTAGTACTTTACTTGTTCATGTATATTGTATACGAAGTGCTGACTTGCAGGTTGGAGGAGTACCCCGGGGTCCGTTAGGGGCGGCCGGGAGGAGATGTGTTTGTTACACAGTTTGAGGTCAGCATTTGCTGACCCACGTTACAACCAAACTTTTACAGGGCAAGGATCGCAAGCAGGAGCTAGCTCGCCGGCCAAAAAAGCCTAAGCCTTATGAAGTGTTACCAGCTTCGCATTAGCTCTACTTTTGTGAAATTGTATGTTTGATGCTCTTGACTTCCGGCTCGCACGTCGAGGTAGCTTAGAAGTTCCTTTGCACTTTGATATGTTATGTATTGATAGAGTTTTGGACTCTCATTTGTTGTAAGGCCATAAGGCCGTTTCGATACTCTTCTGTATGTGGATAACTTCTAGTCTTGGTTGATGTTTCCGCTGTGGTTTGTTTATGAGTTTTGAGATTGGGTTGTTATATCATCTTATAATACTAAAGCTGTGGCGTCTGTATGTTGTGGGGCCCCGGCCGGACCCATATTATACGGTCATTACAGGGGAGGTGTTACAGTTCGGATGACAAAACTAACTAACCTAACCGACCTCCCGAACTACCTGAGTGCGTGAATGTAAAGCCCTAGTTATACTAGTTGTTGTTTGTTGAAGTTGATAACCGCGCGTTTTTACTGTTACCTTTCAGCGGTTTGGTTGATGTGCATTGCTGTCTGAGGTCCAAGCAGTCTAGTGGTTTGTCCCTAGCGACTTGGAGACCGGGCGGTCTAGCGGTCTCCCATGGCGATCTCTCTCTCTCTCAGACAGTAGCCGAGCGGTTAGCACTACTGTCTAACCGCGCGACTTGTGCGGTTTGTGTCTGTATAGTCCGCTCGTGTCCTGTAAATTTATAGTCCCACATTTCTTATTTGTATTCTCTCTTCTGACCTCCATTCTATATAAGGGAGGTCATACCTTTGTAATAGATACCTTTTTGAGATAATAAAGTTTCTAATAAACCACTTCTGGTTTGCTTTTTGTTCGTTTCTAACATGGTATCAGAGCACACGGTCTTTTCCTCCTGATTGTGTGCGCTCTCTGCTCCTCGCGGCTTGTTTCTGCTTTCCGCGACCTTTCTTCGCGACTTGCCTTCTCTTTTGACCGCTGCCCTGTTCGCGCGGCTTGTTTCTCCCTGCTTCTCTTCTATAGCTGCTCTTCTTTGCCGCGACCTGTCAATAGGTCGCCGTGACCTGTTTCCTTCTAGCCGCTCCTGCTTCCTACTCATTGCGGCCTCTCTTTTGTCGTCCGCCCTATTTTCTCCTAGCCGTGCGGCCTGCTTTTGTTCGCCCGGCTTGCGACGGGTTGTTGTCGCCGCTGCTTCCTGTTCTCTCTTCGTCTCTCTTCAATGGCTTCCACCTCCGAGCTGTCCGCCTTGGTGGTCACCTCTTCTGGTAGTGCCCACACTATTACTCGTGGAAACTGGTTGATCGACTCTGGTGCTACAGCTCATATGACAGGCAATCCTCACTGTTTCTCTCATCTCGACACTCATGATTGGTTGCCCCCTGTCATAGTTGTGGATGGTTCTTCCTCCCCGGTCAATGGGACGGGCATGGTTCAAGTGACTCCGTCTCTCTGCCTTGCCGATACCCTCTATGTGCCCCAGTTTCCTTACAATTTATTATCGGTTACATCTTTATGCAAGCAACTACGGTGCTCTGTCACATTCACTCCTACCTCTTGTTCTTTTCAGGATCCGGCCTCCCAACGGACGATTGCTACTGGGACTGAGAGCGGCGGCCTCTACTTCCTCGACAATGTCTCTGCTCTATCTTCCTTCTCCTCCTCCTCTACGGATCTTCTCCAATGGCATCTTTGCCTTGGTCATGCCCCCCTCGCCTTCTTCGCCAACTTCTCCCCCACCTCCCTTCCCAACATCCTCCTCTTAATTGTGATGCATGTCAACTTGGCAAGCATCACCACTCTTCCTTTCCACCTAAGCAAGATCGTGGATCTACCTGTCCGTTTGATCTTGTTCACTCTGACATCTGGGGTCCTGCTCCTACCCTTACCGTTGGGCGTGGTAGTTCTTACTTTGTTACGTTCATTGATGATTTTTCTCGCTGTACTTGGGTCTATCTCTTACAAGACCGTTCTGAACTTTTTGATGTATGGACATCATTTTATCATTCAATTCAAACTCAGTTTGGAGTTTCCATTAAAATCTTACGCTCGGATAACGCCAAAGAATATCTTAGTCAGTCCTTTTCCTCTTTCTGTACGCAACATGGGATTATTCATCAAACCACTTGCGTTTACTCTTCCCAACAAAATGGAGTGGCGGAACGCAAAAACCGTCACCTCCTTGATGTTGCTCGCACTCTGCTTACGGAAATGCATGTCCCTCGCTCCTACTGGGGCTATGCTGTTCTCATCTCTTGTCATCTCATCAATCGCATTCCCTCCACCGTTCTTCATGGTCAAACTCCTTTCTCCATTATCTATCAGGGCAAAGAACCCTTTCCTCTTCCTCTACGTATCTTTGGCTGCACAGCCTTTGTGCATGCTCCCTCTACCACCCGCGACAAACTCTCCCCTCGGTCCACCAAATGTATCTTTCTGGGGTACTCTCCCACTCAGAAGGGTTATTGTTGCTTTGACCCTGTCACCCGCAAACAATTTATCTCTGCGGATGTTACCTTCTTTGAAAATGCATCTTACTTCTCTTCCGCTTCTTCCTATCCTCCTACTAATCCTCAACACACCCCCGCTCCTTCTATCACCAACCCTCTATTCCCTCCACTCCTGCTAATGTTCCGCCACCTCCACTATCTCCACCATCTTCCCTCGCTCCTTCTTGTCCACCTTCCTCCTCTTCGCTGACGTCGCTCTCTTCTCCCGGGACAGCTTTCTCCACCACGGATGCTCCGGATCCTGCGGTACCTACTGACCTGGACCTTCCCATTGCCCTTCGCAAAGGGGTTCGGGCTTGTACCCAGCATCCACTTGTTGCTTTTGTTTCCTATGATCGTCTGACGCCTGCTCACAGGGACTTTGCTCTGGCTATCTCTTCTACTTCCACCCCCCGTTCCTATCAGGAAGCTCTTACCCTTCCACATTGGAAGGCTGCCATGGATGACGAGATTGCTACTCTCACTGAACGGGGTACCTGGACTCTTATTCCTCCTCCTGTTGGCACGGATGTTGTGGGCTGTCGCTGGGTTTTTGTGATGAAATTCCTCCCCGATGGTCGTGTGGATCGCTACAAAGCCCGCCTGGTGGCTAATGGATTCACTCAGACCTATGGTGTTGATTATTTCGATACCTTCTCTCCCGTTGCTCGTCTCAGCACCATACGGGTCCTTCTCTCTGTGGCTGTCAAACGAGATTGGCCGATTTCCCAGCTGGATGTAAAGAATGCCTTCCTTTATGGTGATCTTCAAGAGGCCGTCTACATGGAGAAACCTCCTGGGTATGTTGCTCAGGGGGAGACCCGAGTATGCCGGCTGAAAAAGGCAATCTATGGCCTCAAGTAGAGTCCTCGCGCTTGGTTTGACAAGTTCAGCGGCATCGTGGCGGCCGTTGGTTTTGCTCGCAGCTCTGCTGATCACTCGCTATTTATTCGCAAAATCTCCTCGGGACTGGTGGTTCTTGCTGTGTACATCGATGATATTCTTCTCACTGGAGATGATCAGGAATGGATAGCCTTGACAAAGCGGCATCTTCGTCAACATCTGGTCACGAAAGATATGGGCTCTTCGAAGTACTTTTTGGGGATCGAAATCTCTCGGAAGCCCAACTCCATAGTCCTCTCCAAGCGTAAGTGTGCCCTTGATCTATTAAAAGAAGCAGGGTTGACTGGAGCCAAACATACCCGATGCCCCATGGTAATTGGAGAAGACAAAACCTGGACAGATGATTCGCCCCTTCTTTCAGATACTACACAGTACAGGCGTCTAGTTGGTAAGCTCATATATCTCACAGTGACCAGACCTGATATTTCCTATGTTGTGGGCAAGGTGAGTCAATTCATGCAAGTACCTAGGGAGTGTCATCTACAGTCCGCCTTGCGGATCTTGGAATATGTCAAAGCAGCGCCTGGGAAAGGATTACTCTTTCAGAAGAATGGTCATCTAAGGGTTGAAGCCTACTCAGATGCGAGTTACGCTGATGACAAAGGGGATCGCAAGTCTACCTCCGGTTTCTGCACCTTTGTTGGGGGAAATCTGGTAAGCTGGAAGAGCAAGAAGCAGTCTGTTGTTTCCAGGTCCAGTGCTGAAGCAGAATATCAGAGTATGGCATCGACAACATGTGAGTTAAAATGGCTACGGGCTCTCATGCTGGATTTAGGAGAGGTCTACAACTATCCTCTACCTATGTTCTGTGATTACAAGGCTGCCATATACATATCCAAAAATCCGGTCTTCCATGAAAGAACCAAGCACATTGAGGTCGACTGTCATTTCATTCGTGAAGAGATTTTGAAGGAACAAATTTGCACTTCCTTTGTCACTTCTGATAAAGAGCTGGCTGACATCTTCACCAAGCCAGTATCCGCCTCGTTTCTTCATATTTGTGACAAGCTGGGCATGATCGATATATATGCTCCAGCTTGAGGGGGAGTGTTGAAGTTGATAACCGCGCGGTTTTACTGTTACCTTTCAGCGGTTTGGTTGATGTGCGTTGCTGTCTGAGGTCCAAGCGGTCTAGCAGTTTCTCCCTGGTGACTTGGATACCAGGCGGTCTAGCGGTCTCCCATGGCGATCTCTCTCTCTCTCAGGCAGTAGCCGAGCGGTTAGCCCTTCTGTCTAACCGCGCGGCTTGTGCGGTTTGTGTCTGTATAGTCCGCTCGTGTCCTGTAAATTTTTAGTCCCACATTTCTTATTTGTATTCTCTCTTCTCTCCTCCATTCTATATAAGGGAGGTCATACCTTTGTAATAGATACCTTTTTGAGATAATAAATTTTCTATTAAACCACTTCCGGTTTGCTTTTTGTTCGTTTCTAACACTGTTAAACATTGATTTTACTTACGGTTTAGGTTAGCCCAGGACTGCCCAAGGTATTCCCCGTGAAGGGCTCTCGAGGGCACTAGGAACTACGATGGGCTGAAGTCTAAAGCTCCATTTCGCAAGGCACTTACTGTTATTGGTTAATACCTGATCCTCGAACCCTTTTTAATATTACTCTGGTTCTAACCATAGTGTGTTTTGACTCTTCCTCTCCGCGGGAAAGACGATCTTTCGTCGAACCCGAGCACCACCTACTCTAGTTATCCCAACATTATTCCCAATGATGAACTCCTTAGTACCTGACCTCAACCAATAGTCTAATATCCAACTCCCTGAGTTCATTTTGAAGTTTTACTATGTGCAGACCATCCTAAGCTATATGATGTACATGATAGGAGGTACTCCAAATTTTCACCCAAAAGCCTTAAGATATTTAATGGGGGTCTATCATGTCATGATTATCCTAAATCTAAAAATTTATAATTTTCTAACAAAATTTGATATTTAATTAATTTTTCCCAAAATTAATTCATGGGTGATTTGAACATGAAGTACTAGATTTACTTAGGTTATGACCATTCAAAAATTATGAACACTGTAGGTTAACATGATATCAGTGAATACTAAATATCATAAACTTTCATAAAACATTTAACCTCTAAATATTTATTCCAAAATAATTCATATAAATAGGGGTATTGAAGTAAGTACCAAAAATACTAGTCCAAAAATTCCTCAAAACTTAGCAGAGCTACATTATGATCATAAAACTTCACTTCCTAAGTTTCATGAAATTTCCAAGTCAATAAACAAGGTAAAAGATTATCCTAAGGAAAACCATCATAAGGCACTTTATGAAGACACACCCTTGAAATCTCATTTAAATAATATTTAATAATTTTTTCATGCTTCTATATGCCCTAATATGTTCCTTGACTAAGTATCACAATTTTCCAGCAAGATATGATATTTATTTCATATTTATCCAGGTAAGGTGCACTTATTTACTTTACAAAGGAGGTACTACAAATAAAGCTTCAACCACTCCAAATAAACTACTAGTGCATACTAATATCATTTGATAATCTATTACATAATTTCAAACCATTCTACTACCTATACATCATATCTTTATCATTAACATCAAAAGGGCAATATGGAAGTTACTACTACAAGGATAATCTACTGATCTCTAAACACCATAAGATAATTACCATAGGTTAATAATATTATGAAATTGTCCATGCCAAAATATCATCAAGACTCAAGGTCATTTGACCCATAAGATAATTTCTAGGGTTTAAAGTTATAAATGCTTATTAAGTGTTTTATGTGGGGTGCATTTCACCACCCTAGGATCTCATGGATTGATCCCCAAGTCCATCCAATAACATAACCCCTTATGTCCTTCACAAGACCCCAAAGTTCCACCTTAGGGTTAGAACTAGGATCCAAGGGCAAATCCAGCCTAATCCACCCCATAATCCATATGAGGGTGTTAAATGTCATGTCAAACCAGTGACCAAAATTTCAACCTCTGTTAAGGTGGTTTGGCCACTCAAACCCACAAGGAGCACTTTTGACCTAAATACCCCTTTTAGGGCATGGCTAGGGTTTGCTTATTTTCAAACCAAATCATTACCAAATGGGATGAAAAGTTATACAGAGTCTTATGATGACCCAAAGGACCACTCACCAAAATATAGGAGGGTTTGGAGGTCATTAGGTCCGGTAAATAAATTACCCTAGGATTATTAAATAATTTCAAAAACTATAAAAAAAGTGTCTCCACAAATTCCCATTTTTGGGCATGACCTTGATATAGGTTAGGATGACTCCTTGGCCAAATTTCAGATCATTTGGACATGTGGTTAAGTGGGGGCACACATTTAAGTTTCTGACTAGCCCTAGGTATAGACCTCACAAAAATGAGTGTTATGGTCAAACCAATTATCCAAATTGGTTCAAATCATTTTTAAATTAAACTAGACCCATAGAGATACAATTGTCATGTTGATAACCTTTTCTGTAGGGGACCTAGGTATTTATAATATTTAATTTAAGACAGCTCATTAAACAAGACAGAAATACAAAAAAATCAAAATAAATATATAAGATCCAGCACGAATCTTGACGCACATCCGACACCTCCTGGTCATCTTCTTCCTCCAGCTAAGGACTGGGATTGCCCGATCCTGGAGCAACTTCCAAGCCATTTTTCCAGCCAGACGGCCACCTCCCTAGCCGGCCACCACCGCCACCACCTTCGTTGAGGTGGGGGCTATCGCCGGGCGGTGGCACGGCCGCCGTAGGGGTGGTTTCCGGCGAAACCGAAAGGTTGAAAAACCATGGAAATTCCGAAAATTCTCTCTCCCAATCGGGCTCAATTTAGCCCGATTTCTCTCCTAAAGTATCTAAAGATCTAGCCCACGAAGAGAGGAGTAGAGGAGGAGCTGCAATCGTGCTTGTCGACAGGTTTGGTGGTGATGCGCCATGGCCGGTGGTGGAGGTGATTGGTTCTTTGCAACTACACTATCAACTGACTCGGCTCCTTCAGTGGGATTGTGGAAACTCCTCCTCTGAGTCCAGAGATGCTTTTAAGAGGGCTAAATGGGGGAGAGGAAGGGTGTAGCACCAATGGTCAATATTGGCCTTGAAGGTGAAAATTTCGGCCACCCATGGGTTCACTGAACTCGGCCATTTAGGGCTGATTATGGTTGTTGGTCTCCTCTTAATTATCCAGGAAAGATGAATCCAACAAATGGAAGGGAGGGGAGGGGCTCTTGATCTCCTATGGCCATTAATGTCTTTCTCTCCCCTCTTTCTCTTTCTTCCTTATGGGAGAAATTAAATTCAGGCACTTTGGTGGCTGGATATGATTATTCAACTCCTCAAAACTGATGAGGGAGAATATATCCATCAATTGGAGAGGCCCTTGGTCTCCCTTGGCTATGAATGGCCCTTATAAACCACTTTCTCTCTCCTCCATTAAAGGGAAAAATGGAGTTTCCTCTCTCCTAGTCACCATGGAAGAATTTGATGACCACTCCCGCCTATTCGCAGCCCATTAGCTCATAATATTAATTAAAATAAAGTTAGCCCAAGTGGGGGAAATGAGCTTGAGCTTAGGTTAGCCCATTTGAGCTAGTTTGACATAATCATAAGGTAGAGTTGACCTTGGTCAACATGACCATTTGGATTGACCCCAATGGGTCCTTGGTGATTCATTGGCCTCCCCTAAGATCTAGGAAGACTTGGGTAGGGTTGGTTGGGTATCTTGGAGGTCACTTGACACTTAGTTAGGGCACTTTGACCACTTTAAGGCTAGGGTTGACTTGGGTCAACTTAGCCTCTTTGGTTGACCCCAATGGGTCCTTGGTGACCCATTGGCCTGCCTTAGGGCTTGGGAAGGTCTAGGTTGGTTCCTTTGGCCAAGGGGAGATCCGTTGACCACGTATGAGCTTAGTTTGACCTAGTTAGGGTTTGTGTTGACTTTGGTCAACTTGACCATTTTAGTTGACCCTAGTGGGTCCCCATGGATCTAATGGACCATATATCAGGTTGGTGATGTTGTGGTGGGGTCATGGAGTCAAGTTGAAGCCCTAAGGTCATCCTAAACTAGTGCTTAGAATTCTACTATTTGCAGACCATGGTGGCCTTCACCTTCCTACCTAAGTTCACCTAGTCTACTTGGACTTCCTAGGGTTTTATCATGACCTAGTCATGACAAAACCACTCTTAGGGGTCTAGCTGGAAATGAGATGTTACATTGTGTGTGTGTCGGATTGTGCGTGTACGTGTGTGCTCGTCTGTGAGAACTAGTCTGGCATGCGTATGTGTCGTCCGTCAGAGTATACTTGAGATAGCCTCGAAGCCGCCGCCTCCGCAGGAGAAGACTGGGGGGCAGATGAACCAAGCACCTAAACCTCGGGGGGCGAACTGCCACGGCTATTGAAAAGAGAAACATCACTCGGAGAAGACGAACAAGGCACCGCACTCCCACAACCTCGGGAAACTATGACGACCTTCCGTTTCTGACTACCACCCAAAGACGTCTCAGCAGTCCGCCTAGAGACAGGAGAAAGGAAGAAGACGACCACTGCCAACATTCAAGGACACCGGCCCCCCAAGTTACCATCCAATACTCCTTCAGCGCAGCCTGTTCCCCGTTGCGAGTCAGAAATTTTCTCTCACCTACAAGTTGTAACGAGGAGCGGCCTGTCGCCCTCTATTCTCTGAACACGTTGTAGCCGCAAACTGATACTGGACTTTCACCGGCACAGTTCCGGTCACGTGGTTTTTTACCCAGTTGAGGGGTTTTTCGACGTTAAAATTTTTTTTGTCAACTCTCTCTTTTAATTGACTGTGTGCGCACTCGACCGTCCCGAGAGCTAAGGCAGTCCAGTTTATCCCAGTCCGACCGGGACGCCGAGTTAGTCCGCAATAGTTTGACGCTGTCTGTGGGAACCATAATTCTCAACATCCTTCAGAAGTCAAGACCTCCCTCTTTGCAACATCCAAGCTCTGCTTCAATGACGAAAAGAAGCACCCACACAACTGAAGGATCCGTCCCAAAAGGACACACTGAACCATCACGCTCACATTCTCTCGTGGACATGCCACTGACCGCTAAGGCCGCTTTCCCTCCTGTCACCACCATTGAGGGGCGAGTTCGACAAATGGAGGGGCAGCAAGCTGAAATGCTTGCTCTACTCAGGAATCTGGGAGCGCCTCCTGCTCCTCCTCCAGCACCGTTAACCCGTCACTGCCAAATCATGGCAGGGCGCAAGAAGCTCCAAGACAAGAGGAGCCCGAAGAATACTCTGGCGCCACCAGCTCCACTCACCAGGCTCATGGAGGAACGAAAAATGGCCGCCACCGCCACAACTGGGGAGACGAGGCCCGAATTCCCCTACTCGAAAGGTTCACCCGAGAAGAAATTCGGGAGGTGATTGCAGAAGAATACCGGCAAGCCGGTCGACGGGATATTCACACTCGCTGACCACTCTGCCAAGGCTCCCCCCTCGCAACACAAATCCTGGCTCATCCAATTCCATATGGTTTCAAGCTGCCAAATATCGAGACGTTCGACGGAATAGACAATACGTTGGAACATGTAAACCACTTCACTACCATTATGATAATCTACAATGCTCCTGATCAGTTACTCTGTCAAGTCTTCCCAGCTACCCTTAAAGGCCAAGCTCGTACATGGTTCCACTCCCCGAGAGAAGGAACTATAACAAACTTTGCAGAACTGTCAAGACAATTCACTGACCAATTCATTGTCAACCGAAAAATTGTTCATGATAAATCACACCTTTCTGACATTTGACAAAATGAAGGAGAATCCCTTAAGGAATTCTTTCGCCGCTTCACCTCAGAGGCACGTCAATTTTCGGGCGTCAATCCCAAACTTCTCAGAGGCATCTTCCTTGGAGGACTCCGCCCTAGCGACTTCTATTCAGCATTAATGAGGGAAACCATCCCTAGATACCCCGACCTCGTATACCGCGTAGAGGCACAGATCGCAGCCGACGAGGCTATTGAAGCTCATCGTCAACAGTTCGACGACAACCAGAAGCGAAAGAGGGAGAAGGAGTCGACCCCTCAACACCAAGAAGGAAGATTTCGAGAAGAACGTTGGAACGGGAAATGCCGACGTGAACATCAGAGAGATCAGCCTCCCCGGGATTATACACCCCACAACACCTCCAGGACAAATGTATTTTATGCAATCCAAGGCAACGAGGCACTCCGCAAGTCTAGACCCATCGCTAAAATGTGGGGGACTAAACAAAGTATTGTGAGTTCCACCACGGACGAGGACACGACACAGAAGACTACTCAAAGCTTAAGTAGGAGATCGAGCATCTCATCAAACAAGGTCACGTGGGGAAATTTTTACGGGGCAAAGCACTAAATCCGCTGACAAGAAATCAACCAACTGCTTGCTAGAACGGATTGGGGGGCAACCCCAAAGTCGACCAACCCAAGAGTGGGCTTCGTATCTATCAGCGGGGCTCTGCCCATTGAAGTGTTTATAAATCTTAATTTCTCATGAATTATTCTTGCTTATAGAAGGCGAGCATCATCCGCACAATTTGAAAGGCATACTCACTTTGCCCAAGTACAAAGGCATCCACTTACACTCACAACAACTGCCTCCGTGTAGCGCGCTCCTTACGACAACTGTCCCCGGGCAACGCGCTCCTCACATCAACTACCTTCAGGCAATGTAATCCTTACAGCACCTGCACCCGTGCAGCGCGCTCCTCACAGCAACTGCCTTCGAGCAACACGATCCTTATAGCAACTGCCACCATGCAGCGTGCTCCTTACAGCAACTGCCTCCGTGCAACGTGCTCCTTACAGCAACTGCCTCTATGCAGCGCCCTCCTCACAGCAACTTCCTTCGGACAGCGCACTCCTTAAAATAACTGCCTCCATGCAGCGCGATCCCCAGAGCAACTACCCCAGGGCAGCGCGCTCCTTACAGCAACTGTCATCGTGCAGTGCTCTCCTTACAGTAACTGCCCCCGTGCAGCGCGCTCCTCACAGCAACTGCCATCGTGCAGCGCGCTCCTGACAGCAACTGCCCCCGTGCAGCGCGCTCCTCACAACAACTGCCTCCATGCAGCACGCTCCTCATAGTAATTGCTCCCGTGCAACGCGCTCCTCACAGCAACTGCCACTGTGCAGCGCGGTTCTCACAGCAACTGTCACCGTGCAGCGCGCTCCTCACAGCAACTGCCCTGTGCAGTGCGTTAATCACAACAACTGCCACTGTGTAGCGCACTCCTTATAGCAACTGCCCTCATGCAGTGCGCTCCTCACAATAACTACCTCTGTGTAGCGCGCTCCTGACAGCAACTTCCCTCATGCAGCGCGGTCCTCACAGGAACTCCCTTCGGGCAGCACACTCCTCACAATAACTGCCTCTGTATAATGCTCTCCTCAAAGTAACTGCATCCGTGCAGCGCACTCCTCACAACAATTGCCTCCGGGCAGCACGCTCCACATAATAACTGCCTCCGGGCAGCGTGCTCCTCACAACAACTGCCTCTAGTAAACACGCTCCTCACAGCAACTGCCTCTGGGCAGCACGCTCCACACAGCAACTGCCTCTAGGCAGCGCGCTCCTCACAACAACTGCCTACAGGCACCGCCCTACTCACAGCAACTGCCTCCGAGCAGTGCGCTCCTCACAGAAACTGCCTCCTAGCAACGCGCTCTTTACCACATCAGCCTCTAGGCAGTGCATTCCTTGTTATACCCGGTGTAACACCCTAAAATGTAACAGGCAAAGAGTTGGCCTGGCTGTGAGAGAAAGCATCGAGCGGAGCTTGACAAAATTGTCGAGCGGAGCTCGACAAAATTTTCGAGCGGAACTCGACAAAATTGGCCCGTTTGATGAATTTCGTTCAACGAAATTTGTCCCGTTCGACGAATTGTCGAAAATATGGATATGGCCAAGCGGTGTCTCATGTCAGGTGGCTGGTGTGCGGCCACTGAGCGGTGGTTGACTTTTTAGCTTTAATCCCGAATCGTTGATCTGTTTTGAGGGGAAGAAATCGTTTGGCTGAAAGATAACCGATGTCTTATCTGTAGAGAATGGAAATTGGAAATCATTATTCCCTTTGTCTATTCTCTTTCTTCTCGAGTTCTGGAGCAGGCCCTCTCGGCTATTAGGGTTTGAGTGCTCTGGTTGTGCTGCGGAAGGAGGATTTGGTGCTGGAATTTAAAGCCAAAGCGAGATTTGCGAAGAGTAAAGTGCGACGATCATTTCCGTCCGAGTAGAAACGCTTTGTCATGGCTCCAAAGAGATCTTCACTGGTAACGATTGTTGGGTACATTGGTTCTAATGTACCTGATTTGAAGAAGCCTCACCCAACTCAATGAAATACATCAAAATGTATTTGATGTGTTTTGAGTTTACTTGTGCAGGTTAAGTATTTGCAGTAAAGATGAAAAAGTTTCTAAGTTCATGTGTCGACACCCAGGAGCAAAGTGTCGACACTTAAGAAGACTTTTGTCGACACCCAGACAAGCAGTGTCGACACTTGGAGTCATTGTGTCGACACCAGGGATGCAGAGTCGACACCAGACAGAAAGTGTCGACACAAGGAGCTGTGTCGACACTCAATGAAGGAAAGTGCAGTGAAGCAGTGTCGACACTTAGCAGTTGTGTTGACACCCAGTGAAACTGTGTCTACATCAGAAAGAGTCGACACTTGGAGGCTGTGTCGACACTCAGCAAAAGTCAGCAGAGTCTAAGTATAAGTGTCGACACCCAGAGCAATGTGTCGACACTCAGCAGAAGAGTCAACACTTGAAGAAAGTGTCGACACAAGAAAGAATGTGTCGACACTTAGCAGAAGACTCAACACATGAAGAATATGTCGACACAAGGAGCTGTGTCGACACTTAGCAAAGTTCAACAAAATTCTAAGTACAAGTGTCGACACTAAAGAGAAGTGTCGACACTCAGCCAGAGTCTCAGCAGAAGAAGAATGTGTCGACACATGGAGCAGTGTCGACACTCAGCAAGTATCAACACAGAAGGCTTGTGTCGACACCAAGAAGATGTGTCGACACTGAACAAGTTCTACACATGAAGATGTGTCGACACAAAGGTGTTGTGTCGACACTTACAAGAATTCAACAAAGTGCTGAAGAACAAAGTGTTGTGTCGACACTCAATATCAGTGTCGACACATGAAGAAGAAGCTGTGTCGAGAAGTGCATTCTACAAAACAAGGAGTTATGTCGACACCTTGTAGGCTAGTGTCGACACTTAGTCAACTTGTGTCGACACTTGGTCTATAAGTGTCGACACTTAAAGACAGACTGTCTCGACACTTTCAGACAGTTACAGAATTTTCAAGAACTGACTGGATGACTTGACAGCTGCCATTTCAGCCGGTCTATTGCACCTGTCAGAGTTGTCAGAAATCAGTTATGAACCGGACCAGCCGGTTACCATGAAGAAGGCCTATAAATAGGCTTATACTGTCTACAGAAACGGTTGTTCAAGTTCAAGTGATCAATATACAAAGAAGATCTAGCTATTCCTTGAAGAATCTAGTGAAGATCTAAGAAGTTGGAGAGATAGAGCTCCTTCCAAGAAGTCAGCCATTGGAACCAGGCTGAGAAGAAGGGTTCAGATTTTGTTCTGGATCTTAAGTAGCAGAGATCAAGGATCAACTGCAGAGGAGATTAATCTTATTGTGTTCTACATTCAAGAAGCTTTGAAGAAAGCCAAGTCAGATTGATCTCAGCTGAGTTCTTCCAAGAACTCATCAAGAAACTCACAACTCCTCTCTCTTTGATCTGAGTTGTTGGGTTTACATTTTGTATTCATATTATCTTGTAGGATCCTTAAGGATCTGAGTTTATAAGCCTGTAATTATAAAGGCTGAGTGTAGGGCTTGAGTGCCTGAGTGTAGGAGATTTGAATCTCTGAGTGTAGGTCAGTTGTGGTTGAGTGTAGGCCTTGGTGGCTGAGTGTAGGCTTTGTGAAAAAGCTGAGTGTAGGCTTTGTGAAGAAACTAAGTTGTAGGGCCTTGGGCCTGAGCTGTAGGAACCTGGTTGAGGTTCTGAGTGTAAGATCTGAGGATCTGAGATAGTGGAGGAGTTTGGCCGAATCTAGTACACTACTAGATAGGCGAAGGGGGAAAGTGGATGTACCCAAATCTTGGGGAACCACTATAAATTGGTGTGTTCACTGTGTGCTGGATTGATTGTTGTGATTACTGGTTAATTGCTGTGTTAAAGTAATTATAATTCTGTGATAAACTCTGTAGTCTGCCTAAAAAGTGAAAAAGATTTTAGTCACCTATTCACCCCCTCCCCTCTAGGTGATTAGGCACAATATCTTTCAAGTGGTATCAGAGGGAGGTTACTCAAAAAGGGACATAACTGTCAGAGTAGATCATGTTGGCAGATTCAGTCTAAGTACATTACAGAATCAAGAAAATCAAGAATCATGGGTTCCACTGAGAATCATAAGGAATTGGGATCTATGAAGCTACCCATGTGTAGAAAAGAGATCTTTGGCATCTGGAAGGAAAGGGTGAGACTGTTTATGGAAGCCTCAGACCCTAGGATTTATATCACAATGAAAGAAGGGTCATATATGCCCATGAAGGTTTCAGTCTTAGATGCAAATCAGAGAACACCTAAGGATTTCTCTCAAATGACAAAGGATGAGATAGTTCTAGCCACAATGGACAAGAGGGCTCAGAATATCATAGTGAGTGCTATAGATGATGCTACTTTTCAGAATTTGATACACTACAAGACATCCAAGGAAATGTGGGATACTCTTATTGTGTACATGGAGGGTTCTGAAGAAGTGAGGCAAGACAGAAAGTCTTTGCTAAACCAAGAATATGAAAGCTTCAGGCAAGGTAGGGCTGATAGCATAACTGAATGCTATAAGAAGTTTTATAGAATTGTGAATGAGCTAATGTCCTATGGCAGAGAGTTCAGTAATTATGAGCTTAATGATAAGTTTCTAAGGTCCCTTACAAAAGATTGGGACACCAAGATATGTGTCATAAGGGAGATGGCAAAGTTAGCAGAAATTCCTCCTCCAACTTTCTTTGGAAAATTGCTATCCTATGAAATGCAATTGATGGTGAGGAAAGAAGAGGAGAAGACTACAAGAAGTGAACATAAGGAAAGGACAGTGGCATTTAAAACAGAAGCCCTCAGAAAGTACAGAAGTAAGTCACCAACTCCACCACCAAAAGTAGCTGAAACTGAGTCAGATGAGTCAGCAAGCAGAAAGTATGAAAGCAGTGAAAGTGATGAGTACTTTGCTGCCTTCACAAGACATTTTCAGAAGTTCTTAAAGAAGAAACAGTGGAGGACAAAGCCATCTACTTCACAGGGTAAAGAAGACTATTATCAGAATAAAAAGTCTTCAAAGAAAGACAGGAAAAAGACCAAGTCAAGCAAAGCAACTCTATCAAAAATAGTATGCTATTGCTGTAATAGACAAGGACATGTTATTGCAGATTGTCCAGAGAAAAGGAAGGAGTCTAATGATAAGAAAAAGACTCAATTCAAGGGCAAGAAGGAAAAGTCTTTTGTTGCCAAAAAGGATAAGAGCCTGTCAGATATTTCTTCATCAGAAACTGAGTCAGATGATGAAGCATATATAGGACTGTTTGCTGAGGAAGAAGAAAAAGAGTTCATCCAGATCATGAACTCAATATATGAACTAGAGGACAGTCAGTGCCAAGGACTGATGGCATTGACAGAAAGTGAAAAAATCCAGGAGCAGCCTGGACCTAGTAAGGTACAAAATTGTTCTTTCAGTTCAATTTCTTGTGCTAGTTCAGAATCAGATTCATCATCATCAAGTGATGAGAATGCATCTGAGTTTGAAGAGGATATTCATCAGTTGATAGATGAATACAAAGTTCTGTTGCAAGCATTTAAGAAATGCAAATCCTTGGCCAAGAGTCAAGCTAAGGAGATTGCAAGTCTCAAAATGGCTGCAACTGATTATGAGAAGATGTTTGATCAAAAGCTAAATGAGATAGCCAGACTGAAGCACATAACTGTGATTCAGATGGGGACTATAACTTTTAAGAATGATCAAATTAGAAGTCTGGAGATTAGTCTTCAGAAGGAGAGAGATTTAGTTGCTAGGTTTTCTAAACCTAAGTCAGTTCTACCCTTAATTGATGAATTTGTTCATCAAAAAGGTAAAGCTGGACTGGGGTTTACTAAACCAGCTAGGACTGTTCAGTCCAAGTCCAAGGGCAAAGCCCCAGCTCTCAACAAGACAGTTGTAGATAAAACAACTAGGGATGTACCTAAGCAAAGGTACAATAGGTTTGAGTGTTGGTGCTGTGGCAAGGTAGGCCACTTTGCCAAGAACTGTTGGCACAATGCAAGTGCCAAAGTGAGTAGCAAACTGCCTGTTGGAAAACCTGCAGGTAGCTTTGTTAGGAAGCAAACTAACCAGTACCAAGGACCCAAGAATTCTTTGGGTTCTAAGGTTCACTAATCTGTTTTGCAGGTAAGTCCAAGTGGTCATGCCCCAATATGGTACTTGGACAGTGGATGTTCCAGACACATGACTGGAACAAGGGGATTGCTAAAGGACTTCACTCCAATAAAAGATGGTTCTAAAGTCACCTTTGGTGGTTCTGAAAAATGAATCATCAAGGATTTTGGTAACATTTCTAGCTCCCATATTACTATTACTCAAGTGGCATATGTTAAAGGTTTGAAACATAACCTTATTAGTATAAGTCAATTGAGTGATGTAGGATATGACATCTCATTTGTCAAAAATGGTTGTCATATCAGGAGGTCAAATGATCAAGAGATCATTTTGACAGGTTATAGAAAGAGGAATGTCTATTGCCTAGACATTATGTGTGAGAACAATGGTTCTCCAGTGTGTCTTGTAGCTGATGAGAAAATCTCTCATTGTGTCAAATGGCACAAGAGGCTAGCCCATCTCAACTACAAGACAATTGGCCAACTCTTTAGCAAAGAGTTAGTGAGGAATGGTTCTCAAGTTAAGTGTATTAAAGATGGAATATGCTCTGCTTGTCAAAAGGGCAAGCAGACAAGATCCACCTTTAGTTGCATTGAAAACAAAGATGCTGTGAGGTGTTTATACCTCTTGCATATGTATCTCTTTGGTCTTATGCCTGTTCACAGCCTAGGTAGGAAGGTCTATAGCTTTGTAGTTGTAGATGACTACTCAAGGTTTTCCTGGGTGTTCTTCCTTAGACAGAAATCTGAAACACCTAGTGTCTTCTATAGCTTTGTCAAACAAATTCAGAATGAACTAGACAGTACAGTGGTCAAGATAAGAAGTGACCATGGTACTGAATTTTAGTCTGATAGTATGGCAAAACTATGTGAAGAATTTGGGATATTTCAAGAGTTTTCTTCACCAAGAACACCTCAGCAAAATGACATTGCTGAGAGGAAGAATAGAACCTTGATTGAGGCTGGTAGGACCCTATTAAGTGATACATCACTACCAGAATATTTCTGGGCTGAAGTAGTGAATACTGCATGCCATGTTATTAATAGGACTACTATTACTAAAAGCCACAACAAGACCCCCTATGAGGTTATGAAAGGCAGAAAACCAAACCTATCCTACTTCAGGATATTTGGTTGTAAGTGCTTTATACTTAACAATGGAAAGTCTTACTTGACTAAGTTTGCTGCCACGTCCCAAGAGGGAATTTTTGTTGGGTACAGCAACAACAGTAAGGCTTATAGAGTCTACAACTTGTCTACACAAGTTGTAGAGGAGTCTGTACATGTAGTATTGATAAAACTCGACTTATTAACAATGAGTTGTCTAGTAGTATATGCAGCTCCACAGGTATAACTAAGAAGATGGACAAGCTTACTATAGAAGAAGGACCTACTGCAAGACAGCAAGTAGAAGATAGTGGCTGCTGTCCAGGGGGAGTACTACATGTACCTAATGAAGAAGAAGTCCAAGGAGTGCAGCAAGATGAAGGAACTGAAGAGGTTCAACCTGAAGCCAGGATGCCTCCAGCTAATAGGCATCTAAGAGATCATCCAGCAGAGTAAATCATTGGTGATCTAAGACAAGGGGTACAAACAAGGAGCAGAAATCTGAGTGCAGCACTCTACTCCAGTTTTCTATCCCAAGTAGAGCCAAAGAAGTTTGAAGAAGCCATCCTAGACCCTCATTGGATTGAGGCAATGTAAGAAGAGCTAAATCAGTACAAGAGGTGCAAAGTCTGGGAGCTTGTTCCTAAACCAAAAGACCACAATATAATTGGAACCAAGTGGATCTTTAGGAACAAGATGGATGAACATGGGGTAATTGTCAAGAACAAAGCAAGACTGGTTGCCAAGGGATATAGACAGGCAGAAGGTATTGACTTTGATCAAATCTTTGCTCCAGTAGCCAGACTGGAAGCCATAAGAATGTTCCTGGCCTATGCAACCTATCAAGGATTTAAAGTTTACCAAATAGATGTAAAGTCAGCCTTTCTGAATGGTAATATAAAAGAGGAAGTCTATGTGGAACAGCCATCAGGTTTTGTTGATTCAACTCAACCTAATTATGTCTATAGACTTAGGAAAGCTTTATATGGGTTAAAGCAAGCCCCTAGGGCTTGGTATGAAACCCTGTCTAGTTTTCTCATTGAGAATAAGTTCACAAGGGGGAAAATAGACAAGACTCTATTCCTTAGGGAATCCAGAGGCAAAGTAATACTAGTCCAAATATATGTAGATGACATAATATTTGGGTCTACTGAAAGTAGTCTTTGTAAAAAGTTTGCAAAACTAATGCAAGGACAATTTGAGATGAGTAGTATGGGGGAACTTAAGTTCTTCTTGGGTCTCCAAGTTAGACAGACTGAGAATGGTTTATCCATATGCAGTCTAAGTTTACCCTAGAACTCATAAGGAAGTATGGTATGGATTCATCCAGTACCATGAAGACTCCTATGGGGTCAAGTATGTCTCTTAGCAAGGATGATGCAGGGAAACCTGTAGATGAGTCTTTGTATAGAAGGATAGTTGGCTCCCTATTGTATTTGACTGCAAGTAGACCAGATATCATGTATGTTACATGTGTCTGTGCAAGGTATCAAGCATGCCCTAAAGAGTCTCATTTGACAGCAGTCAAAAGGATACTGAGATATCTAAAGGGCACTCCATATCTAGGCCTCTGGTACCCTAGGAATGGAGACTTTGATCTAACAGGTTATTCAGATGCAGACTTTGCAGGATGTAAAGAAGACAGAAAAAGTACAACTGGAACCTGTCAATTCCTAGGTGGAAGACTGATTTCATGGAGTAGCAAAAAGCAAACAAGTGTGGCTATCTCCACTGCAGAATCAGAATATGTGGCTGCAGGAAGTTATTGTGCTCAACTTCTATAGATACAACATCAGCTTGAGGACTATGGAATTCAGGTAAGTAGAACTCCACTATTTTGTGATTCTACAAGTGCTATATCAATTACAAATAATCCTGTTTCCCATAGTAGAACTAAACATATTGAAATAAAATATCATTTTCTAAGGGAATATGTAGAAAAACAAGATATTTTACTAGAATATGTTAGAATAGATAATCAACTAGCTGATATGTATACTAAGCCCCTAGAAGAAACTAAGTTCAATAGGTTTAAAATTGAACTAGGTATGATAAACTTAGAATAAGTTTACAGAAATGGCTAAGTAAAAAGGTGTCGACACACAGAGTTATCTGTGTCGACACAGAAAAGTGGTGTCGACACTTCAGGGAAAAGGTGTCGACACATCTAGGAAGTTGGTGTCGACACTTCAGAAAATTAGTGTCGACACATGACATGTAGGTGTCAACACAACCAAGGTGGTATCGACACTTAGAATTTACTCAGAATTCTCTAAGTAAAGTCTCGACTAAATGTCGAGTTGAGTGGTGTCGACACATAATCAAGTGTCGACACATATATATGTTGACTAAACTTGTGTCGACACATTGGTGTCGAGACATTATAAGTCTGTGTCAACACTTTTCAGCAGTGTCGACACAATTTCAGTTAGCTGACCCGTCCTTTCATCTTCAAACCTAGAAAGGTATAAATAGGATTTCACCATTGTCTGTCGACACACTTACTAAAGTTTCGAGACCAAACTTGTGTGTCGACACCTCTCTTCTCTCCAGTCATATTCTTCAAACCCTAATGGCGCCAAAGCTCGAGGAGAACGTCAATGAAGGCTACGAACTGGTGCGACAAGCGTTTGACGAAGCAGAACAGGAAATCAAGGATATAGTAACCCTAGTTGCAGCCTCAGGGTTAGAATTTCTTGTTTCTGAGCCGACTAAGATCTGGAAGAAAGAAGTATTGGAATTCCTGAATGGAGCTAAAGGAGACGAATCTGGATTCAAGATCAAGTCCAGGGTCCATGGAGAAAAAGTGAAGGTCTCTCCCAAAAGTTTGAGAAAGGTTCTAAAGCTGCCAAGGACAAAAGAATAGGATGAAGTAACTGCTTCTAAGACCAGAGAAGCATTGACATGGTGTGGTCTAGATTCCAAACTGAAAATTGGCTCAGTATTCAATAGGAAGGGGATGAACAGCCAGGGTAAATTTCTATCAGAAATTGTTGCCAAGGTAATCTTAAGTAAGCCTGGAGGGCATGATAGGGTATCAGCCCATATGTTCAGCATTATGACAAGGATAATCTTCACATTGAAAACAGATTGGTCTGTTATTGTCTTTGATAAAATTAAAGAAAGTCTGAAGAAACCCAATTTGGGTAGAATACTAAGTTTATACCTAGCTGGTAGTATACCAGAGGTTTTGGGTCAAGCTGCTGGCAGTAAAATCAATCATATGAGGAAAATGGACATGAGGATATTCTCTAGATGACACAGGGTTTTGTCTAAGGAGATGCCAACCCCTGAGAAAATAACTCCTGAGAAAGTAACACCTCTAAAGAAGAAGAAGAAAACTGCCCCAGTGGCTCAGGATTCATCTAGCAGCTCTGGTAGTGAATAGCAAGTTGTCTTCACTCCTGATGAGGATGTAGAAGGAAATGTTGGGAAGTCTCCAGCGCAACAAGATATTGCAGAGAGGCAGGGGGAGCTACCTCAAGCTAGCCCCTTACACCAGGATTCAGTCCAGGGGGTGCCTCTAGTGGTGGAAGAGCCAACTACACTAGAGAGTGAGCAAGCAACCCACATCATCCTTGAGGTAATCACTGAGCTTAATGCATTAGATTTTCCTATAGAGGATACTGATTCATTAAATCATGTTTATCAGCAACCTCAGATTGATAGTCAACCCCCAGATGTTGTCATGGAGGACACATCTGTTACAGTTCAAGTTGTATCTGATCCAGTGGTAGATGAGCCAAGAATTTCTCCAGCCCATTCTCCACAAGAATTTACTATGGAAGATCTCTTCCTTAATCTAGATCAAGCAGACCTTGAGAAGGACAGTGCTGCTGCTGAGGGGGAGACTGCTCCTGTTGAGGGGGAGCAAGGAGTTCATGTTGAGGAAACAACAAGGAAGGCACCAGAAGTGCAGGAGTTACCTCCAAGCCCTAAGGAGAGGGTAGAAATTGCAAGCACCTCAGCATCTGAAGATGAGGAGGCTGCCAGAGCAAAGAAAAAGAAATTTCAAGTATTTAAAAGAAGGAGCCAGACTTATAAGAAAGCTCTACAAACTATAGCACCACAGCCTATATCACAGCCAGCACCAACTGTTGATTACAGTGCTCTAATGGTTGCAATGCAAATTAAGCTTGATGAGCACAGGAAAGCTATAGAAACATATGTGGATGAGGGGCACAAATCTCTTCAATTTGATCTGGCACAGGACATTAAGTCCATAAGATTTGAGATGAATCTCAATAAGAAGGAGATGACTGACTGCTTCCATAAGGGAGGGAATGCAGTAGTCTATCTAGCAACTCATCAAGAAAAGATAAAAGCTCAAGTAGATGAACTTGAAGTAAAACAAGGGTATGTTCTTGAGAACCAGATCAGAATGAATGACAACTTAACAGAATCTCACAATGCCATTATCACTGAGATGCAGAACATAGCTGCTGGACTGACTCCAGCTCATGCTACAGCTAAAGCAGACTTTGACAAAGCATTCCAAGAGGAAATAACTGTTGTTAAGACTGCCATACAAGACTCTCAGAAGATCATAATTGAAAAACTCCAAAGTTTGAAACCTTACTTTAAAGATGGAGTCAACTATTTGGATGCCCAAATAAGATTTCAAAAGGATGATCTGAGGGATCACATGGTTAGAGAAGTCATAAAGGGGGAGAGGGTGTTAGTCAAAGCCAGCTCTGATCATGCCAAGTGGATATCTAATTCTATCAGAGCAACTCTTGGCTATCCTCCTTTATGTGATGATGATAATGTTGCAGAATCTGGGATTAATCCTGCATATCTAGGAGGGGAGCAACCTGAAGTGGCTCAAGTCATCTACCCTCCTCCAGATTTTGATATGGTACAAGCTGATATCCAGACCATGTATAGTCCACCTGATGGTACTCAGAAGGTTATCCTAGAAAAAGTGGTTCAGCCAGAATCTAAAGCTGTACAAGAAGCTTTGCAGAAAGAACAAGAAGTCAGATTGTTTAAAAAGAGGTTCAAAGAGCAAGCTGAACAGAGGCCTGATTTTGAGCAGTGGAGCCCCACTTCAAGAAACATTATTTTGACTGCATGGAAGGCTGCCAAAGATAATGTGCAAGACAGAAACAAGTGGTTTTCTGAACTAGAATGGAGAAAGCATGAGACAAGGCAAGAAGCCATAGTCCAATATAGAAGAAAGGCCAAGATGGGAAAGCTACCTCCTACTGCCCAGGAGCCTAGCAAGTACTTTCCCAAGGCATATCATTATTTTGAGAGGCAAAAGATTAAAGCTGAAGAGCAGAAGAAAATGGATCTGAAAGGCAAGAAGCCTGCTGATACTGAAGTTACTGAAGCCCCTGTTCAAGCCAAAGTACAATCAGGAAAAGGAATTGTGATCAAGGAGGCAGAACAAAAATAGAATAGAATTTTCTTCAGTTTACAATTGTAATCTTTTGATTTTAAACACCTTGTAAACTTTTGAAAAATGTATATGATAAAGCTGTTAGAACAATGTGTTGTGTGATAAATTTGCTGTGTGATAAATTTATTTCATAATTGTTCTGAGATAATGTCTATGTATACATGTTTGATTAATACATGTTTATGTTTGCCCTGTTATATAATCCTGCTTTACATCATGCTATGATTTTATTCTGTATGGTGTATATCATTGACTAAGGGTTATGACTTCTCCAAATAGGGGGAGATTGTTGGGTACATTGGTTCTAATGTACCTGATTTGAAAAAGCCTCACCCAACTCAATGATATACATCAAAATATATTTGATGTGTTTTGAGTTTACTTGTGCAGGTTAAGTATTTGCAGGAAAGATGAAAAAGTTTCTAAGTCCATGTGTCGACACTCAGGAGCAAAGTGTCGACACTTAAGAAGACTTGTGTCGACACCCAGACAAGCAGTGTCGACACTTGGAGTCATTGTGTCGACACCAGGGATGCAGAGTCGACACCAGACAGAAAGTGTCGACACAAGGAGCTGTGTCGACACTCAATGAAGGAAAGTGCAGTGAAGCAGTGTCGACACTTAGCAGTTGTGTCGACACCCAGTGAAACTGTGTATACATCAGAAAGAGTCGACACTTGGAGGCTGTGTCGACACTCAGCAAAAGTCAGCAGAGTCTAAGTATAAGTGTCGACACCCAGAACAATGTGTCGACACTCAGCAGAAGAGTCAACACTTGAAGAAAGTGTGGACACAAGAAAGAATGTGTCGACACTCAGCAGAAGACTCAACACATGAAGAATGTGTCGACACAAGGAGTTGTGTCGACACTTAGCAAAGTTCAACAAAATTCTAAGTACAAGTGTCGACACTAAAGAGAAGTGTCGACACTCAGCCAGAGTCTCAGCAGAAGAAGAATGTGTCGACACATGGAGCAGTGTCGACACTCAGCAAGTATCAACACAAAAGGCTTGTGTCGACACCAAGAAGATGTGTCGACACTGAACAAGTTCTACACATGAAGATGTGTCGACACAAAGGTGTTGTGTCAACACTTACAAGAATTCAACAAAGTGCTGAAGAACAAAGTGTTGTGTCGACACTCAATATCAGTGTCGACACATGAAGAAGAAGCTGTGTCGAGAAGTGCATTCTACAACACAAGGAGTTGTGTCGACACCTTGTAGGCTAGTGTCGACACTTAGTCAACTTGTGTCGACACTTGGTATATAAGTGTCGACACTTAAAGACAGACTGTCTCGACACTTTCAGACAGTTACAGAATTTTCAAGAACTGACTGGATGACTTGACAGCTGTCATTCCAGCCGGTCTATTGCACCTGTCAGAGTTGTCAGAAATCAGTTATGAACCGGACCAGCCGGTTACCATGAAGAAGGCCTATAAATAGGCTTATACTGTCTACAGAAACAGTTGTTCAAGTTCAAGTGATCAATATACAAAGAAGATCTAGCTATTCCTTGAAGAATCTAGTGAAGATCTAAGAAGTTGGAGAGAGAGAGCTCCTTCCAAGAAGTCAGCCGTTGGAACCAGGCTGAGAAGAAGGGTTCAGATTTTGTTCTGGATCTTAAGTAGCAGAGATCAAGGATCAACTGCAGAGAAGATTAATCTTATTGTGTTCTACATTCAAGAAGCTTTGAAGAAAGCCAAGTCAGATTGATCTCAGCTGAGTTCTTCCAAGAACTCATCAAGAAACTCACAACTCTTCTCTCTTTGCTCTGAGTTGTTGGGTTTACATTTTGTATTCATATTATCTTGTAGGATCCTTAGGGATCTGAGTTTGTAAGCCTGTAATTATAAAGGCTGAGTGTAGGGCTTGAGTGCCTGAGTGTAGGAGATTTGAATCTCTGAGTGTAGGTCTGTTGTGGCTGAGTGTAGGCCTTGGTGGCTGAGTGTAGGCTTTGTGAAGAAGCTGAGTGTAGGCTTTGTGAAGAAGCTGAGTTGTAGGGCCTTGGGCCTGAGCTGTAGGAACCTGGTTGAGGTTCTGAGTGTAAGATCTGAGGATCTGAGATAGTGGAGGAGTTTGGCCGAATCTAGTACACTACTAGATAGGCGAAGGGGGAAAGTGGATGTACCCAAATCTTGGGGAACCACTATAAATTGGTGTGTTCACTGTGTGCTGGATTGATTGCTGTGATTACTGGTTAATTGTTGTGTTAAAGTAATTATAATTTTGTGATAAACTCTGTAGTCTGCCTAAAAAGTGAAAAAGATTTTAGTCACCTATTCACCCCCCCCCCCCTCTAGGTGATTAGGCACAATATCTTTCAACGATCTTTCTTCTTGGACAAGTAAAGTCCTTCTTTTGGCATATGCATGGAATCCCCCACCAAAAGGTAGAAAGTTGAGGGAGTTCCTTCGGGTTGATTCATGAAATCCACAGTGAGTCTTGCATATAGATTCAAATATATGTAGTATGAAATAGGCATACTGTGTGGAGCCCATCTGGACAGGTTGGTCTGTATTGGTGATGTTTAATTTTGCATACCGGAGAAGACTCCGTGTATAAACGGGTATTTTTTGGAGTAGGTGGGTTGTGCCTGTGAAGGGCAGTAGCAGGAAGTACTGGAGTGGAATTCCAAGAAAATACCCGTAAAGTGCATGTACTGTATGCTATGAAAGACCAGTGTTTCTGGCACTGCAGGTGGCTACATGTATTTCTGGATGGTTATTCCAGATAAGGTTAGGGCTGGGGATGGAAAGAGAGTTCTATCGCTAACGCCAGGCGATAGTGAGTGTCGCTGGCGATGGCTCCTAGCTAACCCGTGATTGTGAAGCCATTCCTTAGGGGACAGAGTGACAATTGTGAGCTCTGAAAAAGGCTTCGTGCTAAACGGACAAGGGGATGCCGACCAGCGTCAATCTAGTCATTGAACTGACGATTTGAGCAATGGGGAAGGGCTGAACTGTATCCGCGTTATGGTTGTCTGACATGAGTGTCTGGGATATTGGTGTTTGTCAGGTTCACATAATAAGAGTCTTAGGCTTGCACGCCATTAAAACTAAAGTCTCCGGCTGTAGGTCGTGGAGTGCAATGCTCAGGTTTGCCGTTGGGAACGATGGTGGGACCCTGGTTTTTCGGTACACCGAGAATGTGCCGTGAGTGCAAGGAACGTCGGGTCGTGTGGTCGACGTTTGTGATATATTGATGGTGCGAGAGTGCACATCTTGTGATATATCTGCTTGTGAAATGCTATACCTGCAGGGAAGGAATATCACTGCCCCGGATAAGGGGTAGGGTCGTCATAAATTGGTCAGCTAAATATTGACCGTTGCCTTATTTACCACCATTACGGTGGATTGTCCTCATGCAGGTGCTGGAGTGCCGAGTGGAAAATAGTGGGTTGAAGCCCTTGCTGCTGCTGGCCCTCAATGGCCGAATGAAGAATTTTATAATTTTCATGTATGGCCGGCCTGCGTGCCGATGTTTGTAATCCACACATGTCAAGCTTAACTGTAAGGACTTAAAGCCAGACTTGTGTATTTTGTATACATTCCTTTGTGGTGTTATATATAAATGCTGGTTTATATATTGTGGATATTCAAATGATTTGAGTTCAAATAACTTTAAAGCTTCTGTTAGCATTCTCTGGATTAGGATACGTGTAGTTTTGATATAAACCTGTAGCCTCACAATCTGTTTGTGATATATGGTGTGGGGCTCTGGCCGGACCTTCTATTATATGCCATGTAATGGATGGTGGCATTACAATTTGGTACTAACTTGTCTCGGTCTTCCTCTTTTGAATTTGTGGTCGAATTCTTTTATGGGGTGCGAGCACATGTAAGTGCGACCCGCTTTAGCTGTAAATGAACTCAAGAATGTCCGCTAAGGAATGCAAATACACCTATTTGAGGAACCTGCGCATTCCTATTTTGTTGTTCTTACTTGTGCAAAGTCGTTAAAGTGTGTCTTGTCCACCTATAGGTGACTCAAAGTGGTGCTGAGCAGCCTGAGCCCCAGCGTTCTGATGAAAGTGCGACACCAGCTGAGGTGCCTACACCTCCTCCTGCGAAAACAGCACGCTTAGTTACTGAGGCACTGTTTGCAATGATTCATGCACAGCCTACTGGGTAGGCGCATCCTGCAATGGTGCCACAAGAGTTGGTGTGAGGCCAGAACCTGTTAAGGCTGTTATTGATCCTCAAACAGCTGAACGGTAGTTGAAGCAGTTTATGAGCTTCAATCCTCCTTCGTTTACGGGTGTGGGATCCCCAACGCAGGCGGAGGATTGTTTGTCCCGCGTCAAGAGAATATTGACGGCGATAAGGACGGAGGAAGAAAATAAAGTCACCTTGGCCACCTTCTTGCTGGAAGGCGAGGCCAGACTATGATGTGACGAGATAGAGTTGCACTACTTAGCAGGCAGACAATTAATAGAAGTCTCGATATAGGAGTTTTCGAGATTGTCCTTAGCAAAGCATTTGACAGCAGCACAACGCATCGCCATGGAAAATGAGTTCCAGCGTCTAACTCAGGGAGAAAGTAGTGTTGACACCTACCTACATGAGTTTACACGGTTGGGACGCTATGTGTGGTCTATCTTTGCTGATGGACAACGTAAAACCAATTGGTTCTACGAAGGACTGCGAGATGAGTTGCGATTCCTGTTCTCGAGTTCGATGAACCATGGGTTTCAAGCGTTGGTGGATACGACGTGTGTGTTGGAAAAAGATATGAAGCGTGTGCAAGGAAAAAGAGACTTGGCTGTGACAAAGTCCGAGTTCAAAGTATCATACCCGGGGAAATCAAATACCGAAGGAAATGGGGTAAGAGATCGAAGTCTTCTACACTGGCTCCCTCGAGTGTTGCATCTGGAGCAACTTCGAGGCAAGAGTCTCGGACCTGCTATACATGTGGTAGAGTGGGGCATATAGCCCGTGACTGTCGGGTTGGTCCACCAAAGGTTGAAAAGAAGACATGAGCGTCATATGCTAATAAGGGAAAGGCAGTGGTGGAGTCCTCTACATCCCTGGCACAGCCCCGAGTGTATAATCTTGGACAGCAGGAGGCCATAAAGCAAAGTGACGTCGTCACAGGTATGATCTAAGTTATTGACTGTTTCCTTTTCATACTTCATACCTTGTATGTATCTTGTGTATAATGCGTTTGTCTTAGGCTTTGTCTTAATTCGGGACCGTCCGGCGAGAGCACTATTTGATACGGGTGCTTCGCATTCATTTCTGTCTGCGGACTTCGTAGCACGAATCGGAGTACCTAGTCATATGACGACAGATAGTGTGAAGGTGTTGTTACCAAATGAATATGTGATTCTTGCGGATATTACCTGCTATGTGGAAATACAAATAGGAAGTCAGGATTTCTTCTTGAACGCATATGCACTACCGATATCAGAATTTGATGTGATCTTTGATATGGACTGGCTCTCGGAGCAACGTGCCTCTATTGATTGCAATTCAAAGGAGATCACACTAGGCTAGAATACTGAGCTTAAGACTAAATTCGGTGGTATGCGAGGAGCGAGCGGGATCTTGATATCTGCCCTCCAAGTTGTTAATGTTGTTCGGATGGGCACGGAGTTATTCTTCATGCTTATTCAGGTTGTTGAGCCAAAGGCCAGTGTGAGTGATGTTCTGATTGTTTCGGAGTTTGCTGATGTGTTTCTGAATGAGCTTCCGGGGTTACCACCACAGTGGTAGATTGATTTCTCGATTGAGTTGGTGCCAGGTGCAAAACCTGTGGCCCGCTCGTCATATCGTGTAGCACCAAAGGAAATGGCGGAACTGAAAGTTCAACTACAAGAGTTGTTGGAACAGGGTTATATACGTCCAAGTATGTCACCTTGGAGCACACCTATTCTCTTTGTGAAAAAGAAGGGCGGTAGTCTGCGATTGTGTATCAACTATCGAGAATTGAACAAGTTGACGGAGAAAAACAAATATCTGATTCCACTGATAGATGACTTGTTTGATCAACTGGCTGGATCGATAGTATATTCAAAGCTTGATTTGAAATAGGCTACTACCAGTTGCAGATTTGGAAAGGTGACATTCCCAAGACAACATTTGGAACATGCTACGGCCATTACGAGTTCACTGTAATGTCATTTGGGCTATGTAATGCGTCATCGGTGTTCATGGACTTAATGCACCGCACTTTTAGAGAGTACTTGGATTTATTTGTGATCGTCTTCATCAATGACATCTTGGCGTACTCTCAATCGGAAGAAGATCATGCGAACCATTTACGGATGGTGTTGCACACCTTGAGGAGAAATAATCTCTATGCCAAGTTCTCAAAGTGTGAGTTCTGGCTATCGTCAGTGGCTTTTCTTGGCCATATGGTGAGTGTAGAGGGCATTATGGTGCATCCGTCAAAGATAAGAGTCGTACAGGAGTGGCAGATGTTGTCTTTGGTGGCCGAAGTCAGGAGTTTCCTTGGACTGGCGGGATACTACAGACATTGTGTAGAAAACTTCTCACGGATCGCTTTGCCTCTTACCACATTAACGAGGAAAGATCAGAAGTTTGTTTGGACGCCGAAGTGCACGCGTGCTTTTGAAGAGCTAAAGAGTCGTTTGACCACGATGCCCGTTTTGACATCGCCATGTGGTACAGACGACTATGATATCTATAGTGATGCCTCAGGGAGCGGCTTAGACTGCGTTCTTCTTCAGTTTGGACAGGTGATCGCTTATGGCTCATGCCAGTTGAAAGTGCATCAACGAAACTATCCCATCCACGACTTGGAGTTGGCGGTGGTGATTTTTGCACTTAAATTATGGCGTCACTATCTATATGGCGTGAAGGTGGATATATTCACAGACCACAAGAGCCTAAAGTACCTTTTGGATCAGAATGATCTCAATATGTGACAACGAAAGTGAATGGAGTTCCTCGGGAACTATACCTTTGATATTCATTATACTCCCGGGAAGGGAAACTTTGTCGCAGATGCCTTGAGTAGTAGGACTCCAACAAGGGCAAATTGTTTGCAGATACATGATGAATGTCTGATCCAGGAGTTAGAAGCGTTAGAGATTTCTTGTGTTGACAAGAATTCCACAGCAAATGCATACTTGAACTGGACGGAGGTACAATATGACCTTGCGGATAGAGTTCAGCGAGCTACGGAACTTGATGCAAGTTTGCAATGTTATGCAGTGGATATGTCAAATGTCCAATTCTCCTAGGATGACGACCTCTTGAGGAAAGATGGTCGTTTGTGCGTCCCAAGTATGGGTAAGCTAAGAGAAGAATTGATGTATGAGGCTCACTTTATGAAATACTCAATTCACCCAGGGAGCACAAAGATGTACAAAAACATGAAAAAGCTGTTCTGGCGGCTGGGTTTGAAGAAGGACATTGCACATTATGTGGTTAAATGTCAGACATGTGCCTTAGTGAAAGCTGAATTCCAGAAGCATGGAGGTTTCTTGAAGTCGCTACCTATTCAGAAATGGAAGTTTGTTGATATTTCGATGGATTTCGTGCACGGTTTACCGAGGTCTCAACGAGGTAACGATTCGGTTTGGTTAATCATGGACCAGTTAACTAAAGTGCCTCACTTCATTTCGAATAAGAGGGACGATTCAATGGAAGTCTTGGCTAAGCTTTATGTTGAGCAAATCGTACGATTGCACGGTGTGCCCTGTAGCATCGTAAGTGATCGAGACGAGCACTTTACTTCGAATGATTGGAGACTCATCCATCAATTGTTGGGGACAAAATTAACATATAGTATGGCCTTTCATCCACAAACGGATGGCCAAACTAAGAGAACCAACAGAACAATGGAGGTCATGTTACAAATCTGCGCCTTGGATTTTGTAAAAAGATGGGAAGATCATCTTTATATGGTGGAGTTCACCTAAAATAATAGCTATCAAGCTAGCATAAATATGCCACCGTTTGAAGCTTTATATGGAAGGAAATGTCATACACCATTAGCTTGGGCGGAAACAGGCGAATCTAAATTATATAAGCGTATGGAATTCGGAGAGGCGAATTCGACAATACGCTCTATCTGGGAGAGACTATTAATAGCCCAAGATAGGCAAGCAAAATATTACAATGCCAAGCACCGAAATGTGGAGTTTGTGGTTGGCGAGTGGGTCTACTTAAAGATCAAACCATTTAAAGGTGTATCCAGGATTCGACGCTTGAAAAAGTTGAGTACAAGATATCTTGGTTCGTTTGAAGTTGTGGAATGAGTTGGTGATGTTGCCTATCGACTAGCTCTTTCGGCAGAATTGAGTGGATTGCATGATGTGTTCCACATCTCAGTGCTTCGAAAATCCTTGAAGGATTCAGCTCAATTAATTGTGAATGATCGCGTACCGGTCGAATCTGGGCTAATGACAAAGGTTAGACCCATTCAGATCGAAGATAAAGCGGATAAGCAGCTGCGGAACAAGATAATCGGGATGGTCAAGGTCCGGTGGGACAATTGTGGCCATGAGGAGCTAACATGGGAGCTGGAGCAAACCATGCGTGCTGAATTTACCGAATTATTTGTCTAAACTGGTATAACAGTTTTTGTTTTATTTTGGACAGAACATAAAATGTTGTAACAAATTTTTGTTGAAGAAAAGTGATGTTATAACCTATTGGCTACTGTGTTCTGTTGCTGTATCCAAATTTCGGGACGAAATTTTTGTTATGAGGGGAGGGTTGTAACACCCCAAAATGTAACAGGCAAAGAGTTGGCCTGGCTGGGCGAGAAAGCGTCGAGTGGAGCTTAACGAAAATCATCGAGCGGAGCTCGACGAAATTAGCCCGTTCGACGAAATTTGTCCCGTTTGACGAATTGTCGAAAATATGGATATGGCCGAGCGGTGTCTCATGTCAGGTGGCTGGTGTGCGGCCACTTAGCGGTTGTTGACTTTTCAGCTTCAATCCCGAGTCGTTGATGTGTTTTGAGGGGAAGAAATCGTGTGACTGGAAGATAACCGGTGTCTTATCTGTAGAGAATGGAAATTGGAAATCATTATTCCCTTTGTCTATTCTCTTTCATCCCGAGTTCTGGAGCAGGCCCTCTTGGCTATTAGGGTTTGAGTGCTCTAGTTATGCTGCTGAAGGATGATTTGGGGCTGGAATCTAAAGCCAAAGCAATATTTGCAAAGAGGAATGTGCGACGATCATTTCCGTCCGAGTAGAAACACTTTGCCATGGCTCCAAAGAGATCTTCATGGGTAACAATATTTCTTCTTGGACAAGTGAAGTCCTTCTTTTGGCATATGCATGGAATCCCCCACCAAAAGGTGGAAAGTCGAGGGAGTTCCTTTGGGTTGATTCATGAAATCTTCAGTGAGTCTTGCATATAGATCCGGAAATGTGTAGTACGGAATCGACATATTGTATGAAGCCCATCTAGATAGGTTGGTTTGGATTGGTGATGTTTTATTTTGCACACCGGGGAAGACTCCGCGTATAAATGGGTATTTTGTGGAGTCAGTGGGTTGTGCCTGTGAAGGGCAATAGCAGGAAGTACTGGAGTGGAATTCCAGGAAAATACCCGCGAAGTGCATGTATTGTATGCTATGAAAGATCAGTGTTTCTGGAATTGTAGGTGGCTGCAGGGATTTCTAGATGGTTGGTCCATATAAGGTTAGGGCTGGGGACGGAAAGAGAGTTATGTCGCTAACGTCGAGCGATAGTGAGTGTCGCTGGCGATGTCTCCTAGCTAACCTGTGATTGTGAAGCTAGTCTGTTGAGTACATTAGTTTTAATGTACTTGATTTGAAGAAGTCTTCTCAGCTCAATGATATATACATTATTGTATTTGATGGGTGTTAAGTTCATATGTGCAGGTAATTAAAGCTAAGTACAAAATATCGAGACACTCAAGACTTGTGTCGACAAACTTAAGGTAGAAGTGCTGATTCAATGTAAAAGTTGTGTCGACACTCACGACTAGTGTCGACACACACTGAACAAGTTGTGTCGAAACAAGAAAAAGCTGTGTCGACATTAAGGACAACTGTGTCGACACACTGTGTCGAGACTAAAGACAACTGTGTCGACACTCAGGACTAGTGTCGACACACTTTATACACATTATATCAAGACTGAAGACAACTGTCTCGACACTCAGGACTAGTGTCGACACACTCTATTCAAGCAGTGTAGAGACTGAAGACAACTATGTCGACACTCAAAACTAGTGTCAACATACTGTAATCAAGCTGTAACAAGACTGAAGACAACTGTGTCGATACACAGGACTTGTGTCGACACATTCCACAGAAGTTGTGTCGAGACATGTTGAAGAGCTTTATCGACACATTCAGAAGTATGTCGACACCACTGCAGGAGCTGTGTCGACACACAGGACTTGTGTCACCACATTTAACATCCAAGTCTCAACACTTCAGCAGACTTATTTCCTAAGTATAGATATCAAGATGGAGGTACAGACAGCTGTCAGAACTGTTAATTATTAACCAGATCAGCCGGTTACTCCTATCAGAGCCTATTTAAAGGGATGCAGTCTTTAGAAGAAGAGACAATATAAAAAAAGAAGAAGAACTAAAAATATAGAAGAAGCAGCATAACCTTGAAGCTTCAGTTACAATTTAGAAGGTGGAGAGAGGTCTGATCAAGAATCATCTACAACATCTCTCCAGCCTAGATCAACCCTAATTTCAACTTCAAGAAGCTTTGAAAAGCTAAGAAGGATTTGATCAGATCTATCTTGTCAGAATCAAAGGAAGCACAATCATCAAGATCAGATCAAGAAGCAGTTACTCAAATCTCATACTTGGTGACATTTTCTGATTCATTCCTCTGTTTATTCAATTTGTAAGATCTGTCTGTAGATCTGAGTGGAGGAGATTTATTCTCTTGTTGTTGTAAGTCTGTGTTATAAAGGCTGAGGTTGGGATAGAATTACCTGAGGTAGGAGAAGTTGAAAATTCTCTGAGTTATAGGGCATTTATTGCCTGAGAAGTTGGAGTGAGGATTCATTCTGAGGTAGAGCTCTTGGGAAGAACTTGAGGTGTAGGATCTTGGTGATCTGAGTGGTAAGACTTTTGAAGTCTGAGTTGTAGAAGCCGGGTGGGCTCTAAGCTGTAAGATCTAAAGATCTGAGTAAAGGAAAGAGGAGGAGTTTGGCCGAATCTAGTTCATTACTAGATAGGCAAAGGGGGGAAAGTGGATGTACCCATAAATTGGGGAACCACTATAAATCAGTATGCATTGTGTTGTGTGTGTTGTTTTGTTATGATGTGTTAATTTAGTTATTTGTTGTTTGGTTTCTGTTGATTATCTGATCTGATTTAATAATTTCAATTAAAGTAGTACTCTGATTAAAGAAAAGGGGGACCATATTTAAATTGGACATATTCACCCCCTCTAGATTATTTTCAATCCTAAAGTAAATATTTACAATTGGTATCAGAGGGAGGTTCACTGAAAAAGACATAACTGCCTAGTGAGAATCCAAGGATTGCAAAGGAAAAAATATCATGGCCCAGAGGGAAAATAATTCCATTAAGCTCTCTGTCTGCTCCAAAGAAAACTTTTGAATTTGGAAAGAAAGATTCAGATTATTCATGGAGGCAGTAGATCCAAGAGTATACATAACTGTGATTGAAGGACCTTTCATTCCCATGAAAGTGTCAGTTCTTGATGCAAACATCAAGACACCAAAGACTTACATGAAAATGGATAAGGATGAAATCATTCTGGCCTCTATGGAAAAGAGGGCTCAAAATATAATAGTAAGTGCAATAGATGATTCTACTTTTCAAAATCTGATTCATTGTTGAACAACCAAAGAAATGTGGGAGCCTTTGATAGTTTACATGGAAGGTACCGAAGAAGTCAGAGATGATAAAAAATCTTTGCTAAATCAACAGTATGAAGCCTTCAGACAAGATAAAAAGGATTCAGTGGTTGAATGTTTTGAAAAGTTCTTCAGAATTGTTAACAACCTGAGGACTTATGACAGAAGTTTTACTAATTATGAACTTAATGACAAGTTCTTGAGGTCTCTGAACAAGGAATGAGACATCAAGATCTGTGTCATAAGAGAAATGAGAAATTTAGCCAACATAGACCCCCATGCTCTATTTGGAAAGTTGTTGTCTCATGAGTTACAACTTAATCTCAGAAAGTTTGAAGAAGAATCAGCCAGAGCACTCAATAGAGAAAAGACCTTGGCTCTAAAGGCTGAGTCATCCAAAAAAGTCAAAGAGAAGTCAATACTCATAGAAAAACTGGAAACTGCCTCTGAGTGCTCAGAATCATCCTCAACAGAAGGATAAATAACTGAGGAGGAACTATCACTCTTCTCTAGACAGTTCAATAAGATGTTAAGTAGAAGAAAATAAGGAAGATGGGAGGGTTCAGCAGGAGACCCTTCTCACAAAAAAATCAATCATCTAGAGAAATCTAGGAAGAAGAATTCTGGGGACAGGTATGGCACTTCTCAGAATAAATATATTAAAACTAATATAGTGTGTTATTATTGCAATAGAAAAGGACATGTCATAGTTGATTACCCAGCAAAAAGGAAAGTGAAAAAGTCTGAGAACTTGAAGGATGGACAACACAAGAAGGCTGATAAAAGCCTATTGGCAAAAAGACAGTTGACACTGTTTTACAGTGAGTCTGATTCATCTGAATTAGAAGAGGAGGAGGCTCTTATGGGCCTGGTGGCCATTGAGGAAACTCAACCAGGAAAAGAAGATAAGGATTGTTCAGATCCTGCTATGGTAAAATCAATCTCTAATAGTTTTTATCAGATTTTATTTCTGCATCAGAAAATGAATCATGTTCACATAGTAAAGATCATGATTCAGACATTGAAGCATATTTTAACTCTCTTATCAATAGGTATGGGAAGGTATTAAAGGCCTTAATTACAAGCAAACGCATTGCTAAGGTTCAGGCCAAAGAGTTAGATTTCTTGAGAGAAATATCTTCTCAGTTGATAAGTGCCAACACAAAGTTGGATTTACAAAAACTGAAACTAATTGAATTAACTAACAAGATAGATAGCCAGGCAGAGGTAATAATTGAACATGTCAAGACTGTCAAAGACCTGGAAGCAAAGCTCGCTCAGGAAATATAGCTCCTAACTCAGTTCTCAAAGCCTAAGTCAGTACTACCTATCATAGATACCTTTTCTGCAGATCAGTTAGTGATGAGGAGTGGTATTAAGACTCTCTTATCAAGGTTTCGAGTTCGATACCCCGTGACAACAACCTACCGCTGCTGATAAACAAGCACGGAGATTTGGTTGGGGTGCATTGGGCCTGCAGGCCTTGATATTTAGGCTTACTACCAGTGGTGTCGTGGGGCGAGACAAGCCACCGGCCCATAAAGGGTGTGGTGGGCCTCTGATCTCTAAACCCGGGCTGCTGGTAGGCCGACGATGCTTGGTCTAAAGGGTCGGGTCGTTACCGGCCTACCAGCAGCCCGAGTTTAAACCAAGCATCGCCGGCCTACCAACATCCCGGGTTTAGAGCTCAGAGGCCCACTGCACCCTTCATGGGCCGATGGCTTATCTCGCCCCACGACACCACTGGTAGTAAGCCTAAATATCAAGGTCTGTAGGCCCAATGCACACCAACCAAATCTCCGCTCAGTTGGTGATGAGGGTTGCTGAAGGTGCCTTGTTAAGGAGGTGTTGGGTTTGAAATCTAGCATGCTCAAAAACCCATCGTGATGAGAAATAGGCTGAAGATGGGTTTGGGTGGCACGGGCTGCAGCCCTGTAACGTCGCTTGGGGTCGGCGAGCGTGTCGTGGGCCGGGTCGTTACAAAAAGTGCACTTTTTTGTAATGACCCAGGTTTAGGCCCAATGGGCTGTCCCACGGCGTCGTCAACCTACCAGTAGCCCGAGTTTAGAGCTCAGAGGCCCACCACACCCTTCCTGGGATGGCGGCTTATCTCGCCCCATGGCGCCACTAGTAGTAAGCCTAAACATCAAGGCCTGTAGGCCCATTGTACCCCAACCAAATCTTCGTGCCTGTTTATCAGCAGCGGTAGGTTGTTGTCACGGGGTCTCGAACCCGCAACCTTGATAAGAGAGTCTTATTACCACTCCTCATCACCAACTGAGCTGCAGTAAGCGTGAGGTCTTCCTTCCAATAGATACGGTGTATCTCCATAGTTTTGCATTTAGAGTTCGGAATCGAAGCACGAACATAGGCATGGTATGTGAAGCCCATCCGGACGGGTGGGTATGGATTGGTGATGTTTTTCATTATTCTTGTTAATGGCTAGAGAATACTCCGTGATGTTTTTTTTGGGTTTCTACGCGGTAGATTGCAATAGGGAACCTTGGGGACTAACTCCAAGGGGCACCCAAAAAATTGGGTAGAAACACATTTCTGCCAGGTACCGCGCGACGGTAGTGCTACCACTGACGGTAGCTCCTTGAGAGCTTTGTTTGACGCCTGTGTCGTGGAGACCTGGGTCTAATGTTCGAGTCCTGTGTCGTGGAGATATGGGGCCTGTGATGTGGGGCTTGGAGCTTTAGGAGCCTAGCTTGGTGGTTTGAGAGCCATCCGTATATCATAATGTGGTTATGTAATGTCTGGAGAAATGGGAAGGGGTTGGTCGACCCGCGTCATGGTTGTTGATTTGTTTTGTCACCGTTCGATGGATCGTTCTTATGCAGGAACAGGCGAGCCAAGTGACAAGTAGCGTGCTAAAGCCCTTGATGCTGTGATGGCCCTTGAATGTCATAACGAAGTGTTTTTCCTTTACTATGTTCATGTGTTGCAGGCCTGCGTGCCGAAATCGGTAAAACACTTTAATTCAAGTTGAATATTATAAGGCATTAAGGCCAAGACTTTCTTTGTGTTTTTGTACCTTCACTCCTGTTTTGATCTCTAGTGGACATTCATGAATTGTGATGGGTTCTTCCAACTTATTTAAAAGCTTCCGCTAGAATGCTTTATGTTAGGATTCGATATTGTATCATAGTTTTTTGGTATTAATATGTAACTCCACTAACTGTCCGTGAAATATGGCGTGGGGCCCTGACCGGATCTTCTATTATATCTCATGTGACGGATGGGGGTGCTACATATGGACTGTCTCTCGTAGTAGCGTGCCTGTATAGATTGCAACTCTAAGGAATTCATACTAGAACAGAACACCAAACGAGAGACTAAGTTCGCTTGTATGCGAGGATCGAGCAAGATATTGATGACTGCTCTCCAAGTAGTCAAGGCTGTTCGGAAGGGCGTAGAGTTATTCTTCATGTTGTTGGAGGCTGTTGAGCCGAAGCCCAGTTTGAGTGATGTTCTTGTTGTGTCGAAGTACGTAGATGTGTTTCCTAAGGATCTCCCTGGGTTACCGCCCCAGCGGGAGATTGAATTTGCTATTGCATTGGTGTTAGGTGCGAAACATGTGGGCCGCTCACCATACCGAGTAGCGTCAAAGGAGATGGCGGAACTAAAGGTTTAATTGCATGAATTCCTAAAGCAAGGCTATATACGTCCAAGTATGTCACCTTGGAGTGCACCAGTCCTCTTTGTGAAGAAGAAGTACGGAAGCTTGCAGCTATGCATTGACTATCGAGAGTTAAACAAGCTGGCGGAGAAGAACAAGTATCTGATTCCACGGATTGATGACTTCTTTGATCAGCTAGTGGGTTCAACTATCTACTCGAAGCTAGATTTAAAGTCTTGTTATTAACACTTGAGGATTCGAGAAGATTACATTCCAAATACAGCGTTTGGTACACACTACGGTCAATATGAGTTCATTGTAATGTCGTTTGGGCTAACAAATGCGTCATCGGTATTTATGGACTTGATGCATCGGACTTTTCGAGAGTACTTAGATCTATTTGTGATCATATTTATTGAAGATATATTTGTGTACTCTCAATCAGAAGTAGATCATGCAAATCACTTGAGGATGTTTTTACATACCCTGAGAAGAAATAAACTCTATTTAAAGTTCTCGAATTGTGAGTTTTGGTTATTGTCAGTGGCTTTTCTTGTCCATGTGGTTAGTGGAGAAGGTATTGCGGTAAATCCGGCAAAGATAGTTGTGATACCGGAGTGGCCTGTGTTGTCTACTGTAGCTGAAGTCAGGAGTTTCCTTGGACTTGCAGGCTAATATAGGCGCTTCGTAGAGAAATTTTCTCGGATAACCTTACCTCTCACCACACTTACGAGGAAATATTAGATGCTTGTTTGGATGTCTGAGTGCGCGTGAGCTTTTTAGGAGTTAAAGAGTCATTTGACCACAACGCCTATCCTGAGTTCTCCATGTGGTATGGACGGCTATGAGACTTATAGTGATGCTTCAGGGAGCATCTTAGGTTGTGTTCTTCTTCAGTTCAGAAAGTTTATTGCGTATGGCTCATACCAATTGAAAGTGCATGAGCAAAACTATCCAGTCCACGACTTGGAGTTAGCGGCTGTGATTTTTGCACTTAAGTTGTGGCGTCATTACTTATATGACGTGAAATTTGGCATCTTCACGGATCATAAAAGCCTTAAGTATTTAATAGATCAGAAAGATCCGAACATGCGGCAACGGAGGTGGATGAAGTTCCTCGGAGACTACACCTTTGAGATACACTATACTCCACGGAAGGGAAATGTGGTCGCAGTTGCCTTGAGTCGGCGGACTCCGGTACAGACAAGTTAGTTGCAGATGCATGATGAGGATCTGATCCAGGAGTTGGAGGCCTTAGATATTTCTTGTGTGATAAGAATTCTACTATAAATGCGTGTTTGAACTGGACGGAAGTGCAGTATGACCTTGCGGATAGGGTTCGGCGAGCAACGGAACTCGATGGGAGTATGAAACGTTATGCAACGGATGGGTCAAATTTCCAATTCTCCTTGGATGGCGGTCTTTTGAGAAAAAGATGGTCATTTGTGCATCCTGGATATAGGTAAACTATGGGAGGAATTGATGTATGAAGCACACTTTACGAAGTACTCAATTCACACATGGAGCACAAAGATGTACAAGGATATGGAAAAGTTGTTCTGGTGGCCGGGTTTGAAGAAAGGCATAGCTCTTTACATGACAAAGTGTCAGACTTGTGCCCAAGTGAAAGCAGAATGTTAGAAGCGTGGAGGTTTCCTGAAGTCGTTATGAATTCCGGTATGGAAGTTCGGTGATATATCTATAGATTTCGTGTACGGGCTGCTGAGATCACAGAGCGGAAACGTTGTCATGTGGGTGATCGTTGACCGATTGACAAAGATATCGCACTTTATACCGAATAAGAAGGAAGATTCAGTGAAAAGTTGACTAAGTTGTACGTGGACAACATAGCACGATTGTGTGGTGTGCCACGTAACATCGTCAATAACCGAGACAGGTGCTTTACTTCGAATGATTGGAGGATAATCCACCAGTTGTTGGGTACTCAACTGAAGTTCAGTACAACTTTTCATCCACAAACGGATGGTCAGACCGAGAGAAACCACATGACAATGGAGGATATGCTTTGGATGTGGGCCTTGGATTTCGGGAAGAGGTGGGAGGACCATCTCTATATGATCGAGTTTGTTTATAATAAAAGCATCAAGTTAGCATTCAGATGGCGCCCTTCGAAGCTTTATATGGTAGGAAGTGTTGTACCCCTTTAGCTTGAGCGATAACAGGCGAATTGAAGTTATATAAGTGTAAAGAAGTCGAAGATGCAAATTCGACTATACACACTATATGAGAGTGGCAATTGGTAGCCCAGGATAGGCAAGCTAAATACTACAACGCCAAACATTGAAACGTGGAGTTTGCGGTGGGTGATTAGGTATATCTGGAAATAAAGTCATTCAAATGCGTATCCAGAATTCGGCGCTTGAAAAAGTTGAGTCTGAGGTATCTTGGTCCGTTTGAAATGGTGGAGCAGATTGGAGAAGCTGCCTATTGATTAGCTCTTTCGGCGGAGCTAATTGGTTTACACTATATGTTTAACATATCGGTGCTGCGAAAAGTTTTGAAAGATCTGACGCAAGTAGTGGCTGATGATCAAGTACCGGTCGATGGTCGGCTAATGACAAAGGTTAGACACATTCAGATCGAGGATACGGAGGTCAGACAGCTACGTAACAAGACAATCGGGATGGTCAAAGTCCGTTGAGATAATTGTGGTCGTGAAGAATTGACATGAGAGCGTGAGCAAACCATCCGAGATGAGTTTCTCGAGTTGTTTTTTGTAAAAGTAAAGTGGTAATAGTTTTGTACTATTTTCCTACAGTGAATAAAATTTTGGGATGAAATTTTTGTAAGGAGGGGAGATTTGTGACACCCCAAAAACTGTAAAACAGAACGTAAAGGTGGCTATCGCCGGACGGCTGTGGGTATCGCTGGCGATAACACTCGACGCCTTCAACAAAGCATTGAGTAAACTCGATGCACTTGACGCTCTCAGCGTACTCGACAAAGCATTGAGTGAGCTATCAGAGTGGCGATAGTGAGTATCGTTGGGCGATACTGCCACGTAAGGCTGGAAACGTGTCGGATGGCCGGATGGCGGCCGAAGAGCGGTGGTTGACTGGGGTCAAAGTGGCTACCGATGATATCGCCCAGGCGATAGCGGATATTGCCCAGCGATAGCGTTAAGTTTGACTTTTTAACTGTAATTGTGGTCATTGCTTTCTATGGATGAAATGATCCTGTGGCAGGGATTAATCTTGAGGTCGGGATTAATCCTGAGGTCAGGATTAATCCTGAGGTCACTTAAGTAGAGGAGTGGAGAAAAGAGAAGTCTTTTCTCTTCTTCTCACACTCTCTCCTCCTTTTCATCCAAACTCTTGAGAGAAAAGAGCTAAGGAAGAAGAAGGCTGAGGCTGAGTTTAGCAAGTCTTGGTGAAGGAGATCTAGGAGTTAGAATCAAGAACGAAGGCAAGATCCGTGAAAGGGAAAGCGAGGCGCTCCTTTCCAGCGGGATAGAAAGCTCGTTCATGGCTCCAAAACGAACTACGAGGGTAACGATCTTCCTTCTTGGACAAGTGAAGTCCTCCTTTTTGCATATATATGGAATCCCCCACCAAAAGGTGGAGAATCGAGGGAATTCCGATGGGTTGATACGTGATATCCCCAGGTGGTTTTTCATATAGAATCCAGAAATCGTAGTACGGAATCTACATGATGTGTGAAGCCCATTCGGACAGGTTGGTCTGGATTGGTGATGATTTATTTTGCGCACCAGAGAAGACTCCGCGTTTAAACTAGTAGTTTACGGGGTCTGTGGGTTGTACCTGTGAATTGAGACTAGTAGGAAGTACTAGAGGTGTGCTCCAGAAAAATACCCAGAAAATACCACAGTTTGCATAACTGGTGGATATTGTCGGGCGACATCAAGTAACGCTGGCGATGGCTCTTGGTGAGCTATGATTGTTGTGAAAGATCAATTTTCTGGCACTGTAGGATGCTGCAGGATTTGGGCTGGAAAGATGTTCCTGTTAGAGCTATCACTTAAAATCGAAAACCGCAAACCGAACCGGAACCGAATCGGAACCGCAAAGAACCGGACCGAACTATTTGTAAATTGTTCGGGTTCCGGTTTGAATTTTGGAACCGTGAACAACGTTGGTCCGGGTGCGGTTCTTACATATTATTATCCAGACCGGAACCGCAACCGCAACCGCAACATACAAGTCTCAAGCGGTTTCAAGATTTTTAGATCTGATCTGAACCGAACCAAATTAGAACCGACCCGCAACCCGTTTATTATTATTATTATTATATTGTTATTATTTTATAATTTATCTATAATATTTAAACTAACTATTACGAGTGAAGCTGGTGATGTTTGAACCCAAACCGCAATCTCACTATAGGGGGTCGATTTTAGACCGAACAAAACTTTACCGCATAAAAACCGTATGGTATAGCTTGACATTGTTGCGATTTGAAGTCAATTTTTGCAATGCATTTTTTATTTTTATACAGTTATATAATATATTTTCAATTTTACTTACATATGTTTTTTTGAAATATTTTATTTAAAAAATATAGAAGATATACAACTAATATTTATTAGTAATCATGAAAGACAACTAATTGTAGGCGGATGTTACGGTTGAGCATGCCGACGAGACATGCGCAAGCCAACTAGAATTCATGGCAAGTCTACACGCATAGGAAGACAATTAATACTATCTCATCGATCGTGAAAAAGACCGTCGATAAGTGGGGAACATAATTATTTCTATTTCAATGTTATTTTGAGTTTTACTATTTACAGCTCGCTTTTATTTTATTCCACCAAGTTTGATTTTGGTTTTAGTTGGAATCGATTGGAACCGGACCGAACCGCATGGAACTGGACCGAACCGATAGTGACCGGTTTGGTTTTGGTTCTTGTTTAACCGTAACCGGAACCGTTGACACGACGGTTCCAAAAATTAAGCTGGAACCGGAACTTGAACCGGAACCGGTCAAATCAAATAAGGTTTTGGTTCTAATTTTAAAAATCATTACCTTAGTGGTTCGGTTCATGGTTTTAGTAGAACCGGAACCAAATCGGAACTGTGATAGCTCTAGTTCCAGTTGTGGCTGGAAAGAGTTATGTCGTTAATGCCATGCGATAGTGACTATCACTGGCGATAGCTTCTAGATAGCATTTTATTGACGAAGTCGGTCTCTCGGAGATCGTGTGGCTAGTGTGAGCTATGATCTCTTAAAGGTCAGTGAGCCGAACAGGAAAGGGGAGGCTGACCTGCGTCTTGTCGTTCGCCATGATGGTTGTGACCGTCGGCGTTGACCTGGATATTTGAGCAATGGGAAATAGCTGAACTGTACCCGCGTTATGACCGTCCGACTAGACTGCCTAAAGTAATTAACATCGTTGGAGTGCATAATGAGAGTCTTAGGTGTAACGCCCCCGGTTTTTTTTATGGCCAGTGTGGAATTTTGTTTGGCGTTACATTGGCCTTTGCTGTTGGTAGAGCATAATTTTCGCTCTTTCGGCCTTTAGTGGCTTGGTTGAAGGCCTGTTTGCAAGATTCCCTAGCAAGCCGGAGTCTGTTTTGGTGACTCGGTGGTTCCTTTTCGTGAATGCTTGTGTTTTGGCTTTGGGCAAGGTTAGCCCAAGTTTTGTTTGTCGGATGCTGATTTCGCTTCGCCACTAGAGTCGTAGCGTGAGTAGTTAGCTGCAATGTGACTTTCGTTACATTCCGAGGTAGTTTGTTCGAACCCGTATCATTTGACTCGGGAGTAACATATAGAGATGAAGCAATGATGTCTTGGTTGCTGGTTTTCCCCCCCTCAGGTGCCAAAAATTGTGTCTGCAGTTGAGTGTAGCAGGGGAGAGGTGTAAAGACCTGGAGCGCATTTGGGTGACATGGCCTGGGACACGGGCGTGTCCCAGGGCGTGTCGGGGTACACGGCCTGTGACACGGGCGTGTCCCAGGGCGTGTCCCGTGTGTTCGATGAATTTCGGTTGACGAAGTTCACTCGACGATTATCGAGTGTCGAGAGAAGGGGTACACGGCCTGTGACACGGGCATGTCACAGGGCGTGTCCCGCTGTCGACGAACTTCGCTCGATGAAATTCACTCGACGATTGTCGAGTGTCGAGAGAAGGGGTACACGGCTTGTGACACGGGCGTATCACAGGGCGTGTCCTGCTGGTCGACGAACTTCGCTCGACGAAGTTTGCTCGACGAGTGTCGAGTATGGGGTGACACGGCTTGGGACACGGGCGTGTCCCAATGCTGTGTCCTGCTCGGGTTGTTTGGGTGGGTGTTGTGTGCTATGTCACGACCAGTGACACGACCATGTATGAAGGCATGTCCGCTAACACGGCCTGTGAGACGCCCGTGTCACAGGCCATGTACTGTTTGGATGTAAGGCGGTTGCCGACCGCTTAAGTGACACGGCTTGTGACACGGGCGTGTCACAGGGCGTGTCAGGGCCGAAATGTGAAATTTCAGTAAATTTTGCTGCCATTCAATTTCTTTATTGTTTTAATCCAAGGGACCAAACTTCTTCCCTGGGAATCAGGCCGGGATTAAGGTCTTTCTCCTTCCATTTTGGTTTCATTCTTCTTCTTCTTCTTATCATTACCCATTTCCAAAGAGGGAGAGTACAAGGGAAGAAAACGGAAGAAAGACCAGCTGCTTTGGATTTGCCCCTTAGGTAACATTTCTTTGCTATTGGATTAGTGGAAAAGAACGAAGGATTGTCAAATGTCTTAGTTGTTTTTCTCATATGTTGTTCACCTCAGGTTTTTCTCCTAGTTGTGCTCAAGCTGTGATAGCGGCTGTTGTGCTTGAAGGTTAAGGCAAGTGGTGTTCTTGCCCTTGCCAAGTTTTCCTTTTCTTTCATCACTTATGGTTATATGGCTATGGTGTAGTTGAAATTACGGTTATTGATTTTGTGTCCAAATCATGGTTGAAGGTAGACTATGGAAGTAGGAACTTCGATCATGTTACGTACTTGCTTCGGATGAACTTTCAGATTTGTGGTGGTTACGTCGGGATTTCGGGTTGTTGGTGTGTTTCAGCGTGTTTTGCCGGTTAAATCATGAAGTATGGCATGTGGTTTGTCTGATGGCTCTGTAAGGGGTGGTGTGGTGTAGAGCCTGGTGGGCACTGTTTGGCCCCGGATAATGGGCTGGTTGTTTTATGGTGTAGAGAGCACCTCTTGGCCCCGGATAATGGGCTGGTTGTTTTATGGTGGAGAGAGCACTTTTGGCCCTGATATGGGCTGTTTTTTTTTGTTGGCGTGTTCCACCTTAAGGGCTGCCACCGTTGAACCCTTGAGTAAGGACTTTACCACTGTTAATGCATCATGAATTAGATCTGTTCTTTATTTTGGTATTGTGGCATATGTTGGCCTGATTGCTCCTGCAGGTTTTAGCAGGCTATGTTGATACCTCTCGCACTGTGCATCTTGATCCTGCCTTGGGCAGTGTATTACTTTTGATGAAATGCTCCATTCTTTTATTGATTATACATAAGATAATGCTCCATTTATGTTTCTTATATACTTGCTGAGGTATTATTTCTTTGGAATGCCTCAGGTCCAGGTGATAGCTGAGTGAGCGGCTAGTGTTCTTTTGGTGGAGCTTGCTTGTGGCCGCTGAGGTTGTTGTACCTCGTTTTGGCGAGGTAGTTTTTCTTCTTTCTGTATAGACATACACACCCACCAGTGGGTTCATGTCAGGTTGTTGATGCCCACTGATGGTTTCCTTTGAGTGATGAACTATGAACTAAATACTGCTAGTTTTTGCCTTTTTTGGATGTTGTTTACTTGCTTCTGGGACTGTTTTATACTAAGTTGCAGGTTAGCTTAATCGTATATGTATCTCATGCATGTCATGATTTAAAACACTAACGCACTATTTCTCGAGTACGTAAAAAAGCTAGTTTCTATATCTTATGAGTCACCTAGAGCCCTACATTCCATGAGAGGTCCTTTGGGACGATTCTTCTCATGTAGGATGTCAACTTACCTAAACTATGTATTTCCGCTACGTATAAAATTATAGTTTTTCATGTGGACTAGCTGATCCACGGTGCCGAGGGATACTGCCATCAAACTGTAACGGGTTTACTTGCATAAGAAATGATTATTTATTCAACGAACGCGAGTTTAGGTTTACCTGAGCACGTGCAGTTATCCCCTACATGACGTGGCATCACGATATGTATTTTCTCGTGCTCTGATATTATTTAAATGTGTGAGAAAATGCGGATTGTGACAGTTGGTATCAGAGGGAGGTTTTTCTTGCCTTTGGGTCGGGCAGTGGCATATCATACACACACCGAGGTGTCATCAGTTTGTCTTGGCTAAAGCACGAGCACTTCACGCATAGCATAACATGAAGTATACGGGGCATATTATGTAGTATGAGATGCATAATATGTGTCTGTATATGGTGGAGGGCAACATGTGAGGGTTATGTAGTATGGGATGCATAACCTCACCACATGAATGCGACTAGCATGTTTTTTTGTTGCATGAGAATGTCATGTAGTATGGGATGCATAACATTTTCATGTGTACGCCGCCCATGGCATGTATTAGGGCCTTTTTAGAATGCATCGCACAACATGCATAGCATACTATTGCATAAGCACAATGTGTCAAGCTAAAGATTGACATGATGACGCCTGTACACATATGGTTTTGAGTCAAAAGGAATATAACTTCATGCATGTATGGTATAGGCACATGAATTAGTGTGATGAGGGTGACTCATCGTAGGTTAGTCATAACATCATTTACAACTCCCAGAGCAAGTTAGCAGTTGAAGTTCATATGTGTATGTGTGTCTGTACATAGTCATTTTGTGCTAGCAGTTGGGCTAGTTCTTGATTCTTTTTGATTGGAATATAGGATGTCAAAGCGCCCTGTGACGAGGCAGACTCACCAGTCTGAGGGCGAGTCTTCGGGTGCCCGGAACAATGCAAGTATGGAAAGTTTGCGACAGTGTAATGAGGCTTTGGTAAGGCAAATGGGGGATGTGCAGTCCCAGATTCAGTCTATGTTTTCCATGATGTCTGGGCTTCCTCCGAGGGTGCAGGACCCTGCTGTGGGTCCAGCTGTTCCTGCCCTCCTGCTCCGTTGGTGCCTCCCGTAGTGGTTCCACCTGAGATGACATTTATTTCTCAGTTTCAGCGACTTAGACCACCTACTTATGATGGAAAAGCGGATTTCATGGTATTGGATGGTTGGCTAATAGTAATGGAGGAAATGTTTTCTTACTCTGGCGTCACTGATGATCAGAGAATGATGATCGTTGTATATCAGCTAAAGGGATTAGCAAAGAGTTGGTGGTTGCGAGAAAAGGAGAGCTTGACGGAAGGATGCTCTTGGGCGTCGTTTAAGGGGATGCTCCTAAGGAAGTTTCTACCCTCGGTCGAGCGGGACCTTTGATGAATGAGTTCGTACACTTGAAGCAGAGGCAGCTCACAGTTAGTGAGTATGAAATTGAGTTCAGTAAACTGAGTCGGTTTGCCCCCGGCATGGTGACTTCTGAGGCGGATCGAGTTAAGCGTTTTCTTGGTGGCTTACGACATGAGGTGCAGTAGTTAGCAAGTGCATTTGGAGCAACAAGCTATGCTGCCTTTGTGGAAGCTGCTTTGAAAGTTGAGGCAATCGAAAATGCTAAGCAAAAAAGACAGGGGATGAGGAAAGATAAGAGGAAGCTAATCGAAGGGAAGAGCCCTCAGGTGCCTGATGCTGCTTCAAGGAAGAAGAGAAAAGACGTTTGTAGCTTCTGTGGCCGGTCAGGCCACCCCTTCGAGAGATGTTTCAAAAGGTTAGGGGTGCAAAAGAAGGAGCAGGTTCATGTGATTCAGGGTGCTCCTCAGAGGGACTTGGTATGTACGTTCTGTATGAGGAAGGGGCATGATGTTGCCATTGTTGGTCAAAGAAAGTGTGTTATCATTGTGGACATAAGGGGCACATCAAGACTCAGTGCCCGCAAGTGCAACCTGTGTTGCAGCCAGTGCCACTCCAGGCATTGCCACCTCCTCAGCGATTTGATAAAGGCAAAGGAAAGCTTAATGTGATTACTTCTGAAGACGCTCAGACTTCTACTCAGGTTGTCTCAGGTTAGACTCCTCCCTAGTTCTCCTTTTTCGTTTGTCATTATCGTATTTCATTTGTTTTCGTAGACATGTAATCGGTGTGCACCTTTTTAGGAACGTTTAAGGTAAAGAACAGATGGGAGCGTGTTCTTTTCGACTCTGGCGCTACCCACTCGTTTGTGGCTAGAGCCTTCGTGGATCGATATCGTTTGGAACCAGATCGAGTGGGGGATGCCTTTTGCATCAAGTTTCCTTCTGGTGATTCTGTGGTTTCCGATTGGGGCATTTTGGCTTGTCCGATTGTGTTGGGTGATTTCATAGCTACGACAGATTTTAAGGTGATTGACCTGGAAGATTTTGATGTTATCTTAGGCATGGACTGGTTGTCAAAGTATGATGCTATGATCCAGTGCAAGGGTAAGCGCTTGGACTTCCGAAAGGACAACGGTCAGCCTGGGAGTGTTTATGGTGATTTGCGCCAGGATTCTCCAGCTATTTCTGCGGTATGTGCTCGGACGTTGCTAGGTTCCAGCTGTTTTGCTTGTTTAGTCTCAGTTTTGGAGATCGTTGGTAGTTTGCCGCGGTTATCAGAGATTCCTGTTGTGCGCGAGTTTTCAGATATTTTTCCTGATGATCTTCCTGGTCTTCCGCCCGACAGAGATGTTGAATTTATGATAGAGTTGGAGCCGGGTACGCGTCCTATTGCAAAGGCGCCGTACCGGATGGCCCCTCGAGAGCTGGCAGAGCTGCGTAACCAGCTGGATGAGTTGTTAAGAAAGGATTTTATCAGACCAAGTTTGTCGCCTTGGGGTGCACCTATTTTATTCGTTAAAAAGAAAGATGGGTTGATGCGGCTTTGCATTGATTACCGAGAACTAAATAAAGTTACTATTAAGAACAAGTATCCCCTGCCAAGAATTGACGATTTGTTTGATCAACTGCGCGGTAGCTCAGTGTTCTCTAAGATTGATCTTCATTCTGGTTATCATCAGCTTAAGGTCCGTGAGTCAGATATTCCACAGACTACTTTTCGATCAAGGCATTGGCATTTTGAATTCTTAGTAAAGTCATTTGGTTTAACCAACGCGCCTTCAACCTTTATGGATATGATGAACTGAGTGTTCAAAGACTTTTTGGATAAGTTTGTAGTTGTGTTTATCGACGATGTTCTTGTCTATTCCCGCAATGCTGAGGAGCATGATCAGCATCTGCGTTTGGTTTTGTCTACTTTGAGGGACCATAGATTGTTTGCCAAATTGAGTAAGTGCGATTTTTAGTTACCTCAGGTTTCGTTTTTAGGCCATGTGATCAACAGGCATGGCATTTCAGTTGATCCAGAGAAGATAGCTGCAGTGATGGAGTGGCAAAACCGGATACTCCCAAGGAGATCAGGAGCTTCTTGGGGTTGGCCGGCTATTACAGAAGATTTGTGGAAGGCTTTTCTACTTTGGCTGCACCTTTGACTCGATTAACTCAGAAAAATGTGGCTTTTGATTGGAATGATAAGTCTGAGGAAGCATTCCTTGAACTCAAGAATAGATTGTGTACCGCTCCTGTTTTGACTCTGCCTATGGAGGGCTTAGGTTATGATGTTTTTGTAGATGCATCGTATGTTGTACTTGGATGTGTGTTGATGCAAGACGGCAAAGTGATTTCGTATGGATCTCGGTAATTAAAGACTCATGAGAAGAACTATCCTACACATGATTTGGAGTTTGCCGTTGTTATATTTGCATTGAAATTGTGGAGACATCTACTGTATGGGGTGCAGTGCAAGATTTTTTCTGATCATAAAAGTTTAAAGTATGTATTCACCCAAAAGGAATTGAATCTGCACCAGCGGCGATGGTTGGAGTACGTTGCCGACTATGATGTAGAAATCCAGTACCATCCGGGCAAGGCTAATGTGGTGGCCGATGCCCTAAGTCGGAAGACAGGAAAGATTTTTAATCTCTCCGCCGACCGATTAGTGGAAGAATTTCTGTTGATGGATATTTCTGTAGGGTGCTGCGATTTGCAGAGTAGTTTGGTAGCAGCAGAACCTTCTTGGATTGAGCTGACGTGGCTGCATCAGAAAAATGATCCAGATTTACTGCACCTATATAAGAGAACGGAGAAAGGAGAGTTACTTGATTTCTTGATTGATGTTGCGGGTATGTTGAAGTACCACGATAGATTTTGTATTCCTACTGTTATGGAAATCCGAGATATGTTATGCCGAGAAGCTCATGATTCGAGCGTTGCTTACCATCCAGGGTCTACGAATATGTATCAGGACTTGAAGCAAATTGTCTGGTGGGATGGGATGAAGAGAGACATAGCTAAATTTGTGTCGGAATGCTATACGTGTAAGCGTGTGAAGGCCGATCATGGACGGCCTGGTGGCAAGTTGACACCATTGGAAATTCCAACCTGGAAATGGGAAAGTATTTCGATGGATTTCATTACAGGTCTACCGAGATCTCCTAGAGGGTATGATTCTGTGTGGGTGATCGTGGATCGATTAACGAAGTGTGCTCACTTCGTACCTTATAAGATTAATTATCCGATGAAGAAGATAGCTGAACTGTATGTGAATGAGATTCTCCGCTTGCATGGTGTTCCCCGCAATATCATTTCCGACCGAGACTCTCGATTTACATCTCGCTTCTGGAAGAGTTTACAAGAGGGTTTGGGTACGGATTTGAGATATTCTACCGCATACCACCCGTAGACTAATGGTCAAACAGAGCGAGTGAATCAAATAGTAGAGGATATGATTCAATGTTATATCTTAGACCACAGAGGGGCATGGGATGAACGTTTGCGGCTTATGGAATTTGCGTATAATAATAGCTACTAAGAAAGCATGCAAATGTCTCCGTTTGAGGCCCTACATGGGCGACGTTGCAGAACTCCTCTCTTTTGGGTTGAGGTTGGTGAGACATCCTTATTGGGTCCAAATGCATTAGAAGAAATGGAAGTTGCTGTAAAGCGGATTCGAGAAAAGCTTCAGATAGCGCTAGAACGTTATGATAAGAACGCCAATCGGCGGAGATCGGATTTGGAGTTTGTTGTGGGGAACTTGGTATTCCTTAAAGTTTCCCCGATGGTTGGCATAAAGAGATTTGGGAATGATCGAAAATTGGACCCAAGGTTTGTGGGACCGTTAAAGATTGTTGAGCGGGTTGGTGTATCAGCTTATAAGTTGGAATTGCCCGCAACTTTTCCCGGTGTTCACGATGTTTTTTATGTAAGCCAACTCCGCAAGTGTGTGCGAAACGACAGGCAGGTGTTAGAATCTATGCCTCAATTAGACACAAATCTTTCTTATGTGGAGGTACATGTCCGCATTTTGGATTCGCAAGATCGTGTATTGCGAAGAAAGAAAATTCCTATGGTGAAGGTGTTATGGATTAACCAAGACGTGGAAAGCGCTATTTGGGAATTAGAGTCGGCTATGAGGGTGGCTCACCCTCATCTGTTTCCTTAAGCTTGTCTGGTATGGTTTCTTCCATTTCCCTCTTTCCTTGTTATGTCCTTGTTATGTAAAGTTTCGAGGCGAAACTTTCTTTTAGGTGGAGTGACTGTAACGCCCCCGGTTTTTTTATGGCCAGTGTGGAATTTTGTTTGGCGTTATGTTGGCCTTTGTTATTGGTAGAGCATAATTTTTGCTCTTTCGGCCTTTAGTGGCTTGGTTGATAGCATGTTTGCAAGATTCCCTAGCAAGCCGTAGTCTGTTTTGGTGACTCGGTGGTGCCTCTTCGGGAATGCTTGTGTTTTGGGTTTGGGCAAGGTTAGCCTAAGTTTTGTTTGTCGGATGCTGATTTCGCTTCGCCACTAGAGTCATAGCGTGAGTAGTTAGCTGCAATGTGACTTTCGTTACATTCTGAGGTAGTTTGTTCGAACCCAGATCATTTGGCTCGGGAGTAACATATAGAGATGAAGCTATGCTGTCTTGGTTACTGGTTCCCCCCCCCCCCTCAGGTGCCAAAAATTGTGGCTGCAGTTGAGTGTAGTAGGGGAGAGGTGTAAAAACCTGGAGCGCATTTGGGTGACACGGCGTGGGACACGGGCGTGTCCCAGGGCGTGTTGGGGTACACAGCCTGTGACACGGGCGTGTCCCAGGGCGTGTCCCGTGTGTTCGACGAATTTCGGTCGACGAAGTTCACTCGAGGATTGTCGAGTGTCGAGAGAAGGGGTACACGGCCTGTGATACGGGCATGTCACAGGGCGTGTCCCACTGTCGACGAACCTCGCTCGACGAAATTCACTCGACGATTGTCGAGTGTCGAGAGAAGGGGTACACGGCCTGTGACATGGGCGTGTCACAGGGCGTGTCCTGTTGGTCGATGAACTTCGCTCGACGAAGTTTGCTCGACGAGTGTCGAGTATGGGGTGACACGGCTTGGGACACGGGTGTGTCCCAAGGCCGTGTCCTGCTCGGGTTGTTTGGCTGGGTGTTGTGTGCTGTGTCATGACCAGTGACACGACCGTGTAGGAAGGCGTGTCCGGTGACACGGCCCGTGACATGCCCGTGTCACAGGCCGTGTACTGTTTGGATGTGAGGTGGTTGCCGACCGCTTAAGTGACACGGCCTGTGACACGGGCGTGTCACAGGGCGTGACAGGGCCGAAATGTGAAATTTCAGTAAATTTTGCTGCCGTTCAATTTCTTTATTGTTTTAATCCAAGGGACCAAACTTCTTCCCTGGGAATCAGGCCTGGATTAAAGTCTTTCTCCTTCCATTTTGGTTTCATTCTTCTTCTTCTTCTTATCATTACTCATTTCCAAAGAGGGAGAGTACATGGGGAGAAAAGGGAAGAGTGACCAGCTGCTTTGGATTTGCCCCTTAGGTAACATTTCTTTGCTCTTGGATTAGTGGAAAAGAACGAAGGATTGTCAAATGTCTTAGTTGTTTTTATCCTATGTTGTTCACCTCAGGTTTTTCTCCTAGTTGTGCTTTAGTTGTGATTGCGGATGTTGTGCTTGAAGGTTAAGGCAAGTGGTGTTCTTGCCCTTGCCAAGTTTTCCTTTTCTTTCATCTCTTATGGTTATATGGCTATGGTGTAGTTGAAATTAGGGTTATTGATTTTGTGTCCAAATCATGGTTGAAGGTAGACTATGGAAGTAGGAACTTCGATCATGTTACATACTTGCTTAGGATGAACTTTCAGATTTGTGGTGGTTATGTCGGGATTTCGGGTTGTTGGTGTGTTTCAGCGTGTTTTGCCGGTTAAATCGTGAAGTATGGCATGTGGTTTGTCTGATGGCTCTGTAAGGGGTGGTGTGGTGTAGAGCCTGGTGGGCACTGTTTGGCCTCGGATAATGGGCTGGTTGTTTTATGGTGTAGAGAGCACCTTTTGGCCCCGGATAATGGGGTGGTTGTTTTATGGTTGAGAGACCACTTTTGGCCCCGATATGGGCTGTTTTTTTTTGTTGGCGTGTTTCACCTTAAAGGCTGCCACCGTTGAACCCTTGAGTAAGGACTTTATCACTGTTAATGCATCACGAATTAGATATGTTCTTTCTTTTGGTATTATGTCATATGTTGGCCTGATTGCTCCTGCAGGTTTTAGCAGGCTATGTTGATACCTCTCACACTGTGCTTTTTGATCCTGCCTTGTGCAGTGTATTACTTTTGATGAAATGCTCCATTCTTTTATTGATTATACATAAGATAATGCTCCATTTCTGTTTCTTATATACTTGCTGAGGTATTCTTTCTTTGGAATGCCTCAGGTCCAGGTGATAGCCGAGTGAGCGGCTAGTGTTCTTTTGGTGGAGCTTGCTTGTGGCTGCTGAGGTTGCTGTACCTCGTTTTGGCGAGGTAGTTTTTCTTCTTTCTGTACAGACATACACACCCACCAGTGGGTTCGTGTCAGGTTGTTGACGCCCACTGATGGTTTCCTTTGAGTGATGAACTATGAACTAAATACTGCTAGTTTTGCCTTTTTTGGAGGTTGTTTACTTGCTTCTGGGACTGTTTTATACTAGGTTGCAGGTTAGCTTAATCGTATATGTATCTCATGCATGTCATGATTTAAAACACTAACGCACTATTTCTCGAGTACGTAAAAAAGCTAGTTTATATATCTTATGAGTCACCTAGAGTCCCGCATTCCATGAGAGGTCCTTTGGGACGATTCTTCTCATGTAAGATGTCAACTTACCTTAACAATGTATTTCCGCTGCGTATAAAATTATAGTTTTTCATGTGGACTAGCTGATCCACGGTGCCGAGGGATACGACCATCAAACTGTAACTGGTTTACTTGCATAAGAAATGATGATTTATTCAACGAACGCAAGTTTAGATTTGCCTGAGCGCGTACAGTTATCCCCTACACGGCGTGGCATCACGACACGTATTTTCTCGTGCTCTGATATTATTTAAATGTGTGAGAAAATATGGGTTGTGACATTAGGCCTAGAGCCGGAAATACTAGAAATGCTCAAAGTTGACCGTCAAGTCTCCGACCTCTGAACGGTGGTGAGACCCTAGAAATCTGATACACTGAGAATGTGCCCTGAGTGCACGGAACGTTTGGCCACTGAGACACTCATTTGTGATATATTGAATGGTGCTTGAGTGTGCCTTCTTGTGATATATTTATGTGTTAATGTTATGCTTGCAGGGAAGGAATAACACTGTCTCGGGAATGGGGTAGGGTCGTTATAAATTGGTCAGCTGAAAGCTGACCGTTTCCTTGTTTGTCGCCCTTGTGGTGGATTGTCCCTATGCAGGTGCTGGAGAGTCGAGCGGGAAATAGCGGGTTGCAGCCCCGAAGCTATGCCGGCCTTCGAAGGCCAAGCGAAGTTTTATTGCTTTCATATGTGGCCGGCCTGCGTGCCGATGTCTGTAATGCACACTTCTAAAGAATAATTGTAAGGTCTTAAGGCTGTAACAACTTAGCTATAGTTGACTGTCGTCGGGCGATAGTGACTATCGCTAGCAATAGTGACTTTTGTATATTTTTGTAAGAACATTTCAGTGTTTATATAATGGACATTGTTTTGATACTTGAGTTCAAAAAGTTAACCTTTGAAGCTTCTGCTAGAATGCTCTGAGTTAGGATTCGTTTAGTCTTTTGATATTAACATGTAACCCCACTGACTGTTTGTGGAATATGACGTGGGGCCCCGGCCGGACCCTCTATTATATTTCATGTGACGGACAGAGGTGTTACGCATTCTCCCCTTCTTTTTCGAGGATTCGCCTAAAGGGGCCATCTTTTCTGACAAGGTTAAGTTCATTTTTTCAGGAGAGCGGATGATCCCGGAGCACCCACATTTTGCTGATTCGGGGCTACACCCCGACCCCCTCGCGCGGGAGAGGGCAACTGCAGAGGCTTGCTGGATGGAGCAGGAATCCGCAAGACCTCTCATCAGACAGAAGCGGCCTGACCTCGCCAGCTCCAGCTTGCCTCACCTCCTACCGCCGCCAATGAGATTGAAAAGGCAGTGGTCTCCAAGGGGAAAGCAGATCCTGCTCGACTCGCCAGAGAAGGAGAGAGGAGAGGGCGAGCTCCCTGCACCCACGAATGTCAAAGTGTTTGGGGCCCGCGAGCCAGGCATGTCGAGTGACCATCAGAATTATGGTCCCGGTGGGAAGGTGAAGGACCAGGTCGACGAGCCAATGGTTCAATGGGACGAGAAGGCCCATAGGGTGTCCATTTCTTCTCTCCTCCCGTCTTGGTCCGAGTGCGGGCCTCCCAGCGGGCATGCCTTTGCACTCGGCTTCGGTCTCTACGGTTGCAAGGATGTCGTGGCCAACCACGACATGACCCTGCGACAACTCGCTCATGAATGCATGCGAGCCCAAATGCGTTCCATGGAGCTCGCGCACATGTCTGTTCGTCGTGTATTCACCCTCAACCGCAAATGGATGGATGTCGAGGAAGCATGGGCTCTCGCCGCAGACAATGTGGCTGACTTGAAGAAGTTGGAGATCGCCGAAGCTCTCCTCGTGAAGAGTGTCGTCGGGGTGGTAAGTGTTAGTTAATTTTTTTTCCTTTTTCTTTTGCTTGCATAGTTCCTTTTTTTACGCCTTTCGCCTCACAGAATGCTGATACCACCGACCGCATGTGCATTCGTGCGATTGACCTTGAGCTGCTCCAGGGCGAGTTTAGTCGCCTGATGGATTCCCTTCTCCCCTCGACTAGTGGCGAGCCGAGCACCCAGGCCAAGAAGCCAAAGTCATTCAGCGAGGCGGAGGTCAACGAGATGCTGAGGGTCTACTCTATCAAAGCTGTTGATCACATACTTCAGGTTATGCAAGACCTAGTGTTGGGTACATTGGAAAATGTGTACCATATTTGAAGAAGCCTCACCCTACTCAATGATATGCATCAAGGTGTATTTGATGTGTTTTGAGTTTATATGTGCAGGTTAAGTAAATGCAGGAATGCAGAAAAATTTATAAGTCCATGTATCGACACCTAGAGAAGCTGTGTCGACACTTATGAAGGCTTATGTCGACACTGGAGAAAAGTTGTGTCGACACTTGGAGTAGATTGTGTCGACACTTGGAAAGGCTGTGTCGACACCAGAAGCATTTGTGTCGACACCAAGAGGCTGTGTCGACACACAGAGAAGCATTGTCGACATCAACTGTGTTGACACCAAAAGTCAGTGTCGACACATAGGAATACTTAGTCGACATCAATTGTGTCGACACCAAAAGGCAGTGTCGACACACTGAAGACTTTGTCAACATACTGCAGAATTTCAACAAAGTTAAAGAAAAGAAGTAACTATGTCGACACACAGAGGCAGTGTCGACACACAGAAGATTTTGTCAACATCAACTGTGTCGACACACAGCAAAGTTTCAACTATGTTAAAGAAGAAGTATTTGTGTCGACACACAGAATCAGTGTCGACACATTCAACAGAAGGCTGTGTCGAGAAGTATTAATAATAACAAAGGAGATGTGTCGACACCACCAAGGCTTGTGTTGACACTTAGTCCACTTGTGTCGACACTTAGTCTACTTATGTCGACACACGATAAAGTTCAGTCTTGACACTTTCAGACAGAGACAGTATTTCAATAAGTGACTGGATGACTTGACAGCTGCCATTTCTAACCGGTCTACTACAACTGTCAAAGCTGTCAGAAGTTTGTTAGAAACCGGATCAGCTGGTTACCATGGAGAAAGATTATATAAAGCCTTTCTCCTTCAACAGAAGGTGTGATTGTAACAATTAAGATTGAAGATCTTACATAGATATCTAACAACACAAAAAGAAGATGACCTTCGACAGAAGATCTAAGAAGTTGGAGATAGAGAGCTTCATCTAAGAAGTGCAGTTGCTGAACCAGGCTGCCAAGAAAGATTCAGATTGAGATCTGAATCTCAAGTCAGAAGCTGATTGAAGATCAAATTCTCAAGAGTTCAACCCTACTGAGTTCAGATTCAAGAAGCTTTGAAGAAAGCTAAGAGAGGTTGTGCTCTGCCATCAAGTTCTTCCAAGAACTGATCAAGAAGCCATCCATCCCTTCTCTCTCTATCTGGGTGGTGGTTAATTACTTTGTTAAATCAAATTTTGTAGGATCTTTATAGATCTGAGATTGTAAGCCTGTGTTTATAAAGGCTGAGTGTAGGATAATATTTTCTCTGAGTTGTAGGCCTTGTTGAAGGCTGAGGTAGGGCAGATTGCCTGAGTTGTAGGAGCCTTGTTTGGGGTTCTGAGTTGTAAGATCTGAGGATCTGAGGTGAAGAGAAGAAGTTAGGCCGAATCTAGCACATTGCTAGATAGGCGAAGGGGGAAAGTGGATGCACCCAGACCTTGGGGAATCACTATAAAAATCTGTGTGCAATCTGTGTTGTGATATTTTTGTGAATCTGTGTTGTGTTAGCTGTAACATTTACTACTGCTAAGTAAACAGCTGAATTGATTTGCTGCCTTAAAAGAAAAACAAGAATTACACCTATTCACCCCCCCCCCCTCTAGGTGGTTAGGCACTAATTCTTTCACTTAGATGGGCTGACAGCAGACTACGAGGAGGTTACTACAAAAGACCTTGTCCTGGAGCTGTTTCTCCCCATCCCCACCCATGGCGAGGAGGAGGATGAGTTTGACTCGTTGTTCGACGAGGTGGATGGCTATCAGGATGAACCTTCCAAGGGATGCGACTAGGGGGCCTGGTTATAACACTTCTTCTTTTTCTTTGTAATTATTCCCCACTCCCCCTTTGTACACTATGAGGCGACCTCTTTTTGTAGTTGTGTGTGTGTGTATATATATAAATGAAATTTCTACTCGGCAAATTTTGTTCTTTTTTTTCTATATCCAACTCGCCCTACTGCACTCACACGCGCATACCACCCTTTGAGGTGTGACCTCCCTAAGGCAGAACTCGCCACTAGAATCCATGTGAGTTAGGTTAGAATACATACTTATGTGAAGGCCTCGAGATCTCGCCCCCTCTTAGTAATAGGAGTTGGACCACTCGCCGCGCTGGAACCCGCAACCTTCGGATAATCAAATGGGTCTTTAGGGGGCCTGATTTTCCCAAGTTGAAAATCGATGGGTTGGTTGTAGTCGCTGAGAGCAGCCTCGTGCCTACACACTCGCCTGCTAGTTCTTACACATCCTCTTGGGGACTAAGTACAAGCAGAGGGTTATGCTCGGCTCAGCTTCCTAGCCTTGAGGTATGCGAATCTCCCTCGCGGCGAGATCCACTCCCGATCGACTGGACTCGCCCTCTTTTAACACTGTTTTACCGAGTGGTTATGGTCCCCCATTTGTTTGCGACATCTCAGCTTAGCTAAAGCCTGATCTGATGGATTTTGCTGGGTCCAACATCATTGCGTTCCCGAATGATTTCATGCCCTACCAAATAGGGGTGGGAGATCTGCTCGGGGTCGACTTGGGAGACACCATCGAGTGACATCCAGTCCTGCCAGCTAAAGGGAGCCTAGCAATGGGATTTGCTCGGGTTCAACTTGGGAGACTTCATCGAGTGACATCTAGCCCTACCAGCTAATGGGAGCCTGACAGTGAGATCTGCTCGGGGTCAACTTGGGAGGCACCATCGAGTGACATCCAGCCCTGCCAGCTAATGGGATCCTGGCAGCGGGATCTGATTGGGGTCAACTTGGGAAGCACCGTCAAGTGACATCCAGCTCTGCCAGCTAAAGGGAGCCTGACAGCGGGGTCAACTTGGGAGACATCATCGAGTGATATCCCGTCCTGCCAGCTAATGGGAGCCTAGCAGCGGGATCTGCTCGGGGTCAACTTGGGAGACACTATCGAGTGACATTCAGCCCTGCTAGCTAATGAGAGCCTGACAGCTAGTACAGTCTCTTCAGAGTCTGTTTTTCTTTTAGTGGTAGATTTTTGAAGGCTGTCCTAGACCATTCCACAAACCTGCATCCTATTATCCGACAAAATATAACAATTTACTATTTAATGTATATTTGTTAGATTTGGATAGTTGAATCATTTATCTTTTCTCATTTTGTGCAGGTAGAAGGCAAGAACGGGAAGAACAAAAAAACAAAAGAAGCAGAGTAAACTTAATAAGATTCATTCAAAAAACAAGCAGGTGCCATGGGCTATATAGTATCCCAGGCAGAGATACATTTAATGAGGATTTTTGGGCAATGGAAAGACACATAATAACTACTTGCTTTATTACATCAACCATCTTTTACTGCAGATTAATGCCTACATCGGGCTCAAGATTCACCGGGCTCAAGCTTCATGCATTCCAATACCCCCTCTTGAACCGATGGTGAGGTGAGTTTCATTTTGTCTCTGAGTTCTCTGAATCGGTGCCGCCCTAAAGCTTTGGTAAAAATGTCAGCAATCTGCTCATCGGTTAGACAGTATTCAATCTTCACCTTCTTCTTCTCAATCTTCTCACGAATAAAATGGAACTTAATTTCGATATGTTTGGTTTTATTGTGAAAATGGGATTTTTAGAGAGTGCAATTGCTGAGATACTATCACTTTTTATCAGAATTTCCTCATTCTCTAATTCTCCCAGTTCTTCAAGCATTCTTTGCAACCACAGTCCTTCACATACAGCAGCATTAATGGCCATATATTCGGCCTCAGTAGTTGATAACGCGACTGTTTGTTGCTTCCTTGAGCTCCATGAAATTGGGTTGTTGCCGTAGTAGAAAATATATCCTACGGTACTCCTCCTATCATCCATGGAACCTCCCCAGTCAGAGTCACAAAAACATGTGAGCTTTGGGTTCAGATATTGGGTGAAAAGGAGACCGTAATGCAGAGTCTCTTTGATTTAACGAAGGACACGCTTAGCACTATTCATGTGGCATTTAGAGGGCATGCTCACAAATCTTGACAGCATGTTTACTGCATACTCAAGATCAGGCCTAGTGTTTGTGAGGTATATGAGAGACCCAATTAAACTCCTATATGCCCCCTTCATCTGCTCTTTCTTCCCCTTCTTTTGTTTTACGCAGTTTTTCACTTGTGCACATGGGTGTTAGACATGGATTACAATCACTCATTCTATACTTGCTTAGCAATTCTTTAGCATAGTGCTCTTGGGAGATAAAATATGAGCTGGAAATATACTGGACTTGCATGCCCAAGAAAAATTTTAAAGGGCCAAGGTCAGTCATCTCATAACTTTGCTACATTTTAGTTTTGAAGGTGTTGATTAAGTCCATACTTCCTCCGGTGATTAGAAGATCATCCACATATAGGCATACGAGTAGTTGTTCCCTATGTGATGCAGTTTTGATGAAAAGAGATGGCTCATTTTTGCTTGCTTCTAGGCCTTCTTTGCTGAAAAATTCTGTAATATTGGAGTGCCAGGCACGGGGAGCCTATTTTAGGCCATAAAGAGCTTTGTGTAATTTGAGAACATAATCTTCTTTCCCCTTTTTGATGTACCCTTCAGGTTGTGCCACAAATACTTCTTCTGATATATAGCCATTTAGAAACGCCGACTTAACATCAAGGTGGTAGATAGGATAGTTGTTGTTTGCGGCTATGGCAAGAACCAGGCGTACAGTATCCATGCGTGCCACTGGAGCAAAATTTTTTCATAGTCTCTTCCAAACTTCTGAGAATAGCCTTTGGCCACAATTCTTGCTTTGTGTTTAATGATTTCTCCGTCAGCATTGCACTTAAGTTTGTACACCCATTTTAACCCTATAACTTCTTTATTTACGAGTCTTGGGGTCAAACTCCATGTAGCATTCTTTTCTACCAAAGCTATTTCTTCATTCATAGCCTTTTTCCAGTCTTCATGGGCAGCAGCTTCAGTGTAGCATGTTGGTGTTGAGTTGAATAAAGCAAAGTGAGAGTTTTCATAAATCTCCTGAAGTGATCTTGTTTTTGGGGGCAGTGATGACTGAGGTGAGTCATTTAGAGAAAGGTCATTGTCACTGCTATCATTAGTTTCAGCAGTCTCCTAGAAGGAGTTCCCAGTGAGCTCAACCGAGATGCTGGAGGGTTGATCATCAATAGCAAAGTCTGAGCCCCAATCCCAAGAGTCATCCTCATGAAACACAACATCTTTGGAGATGATAAGTCTCCTAGGAATGGGTTCCAACAACCTGTATGCATTTATATCCCTGCTATAGCCTAGGAAGATGCATTTTGTGCTTGATGCCTCAAGCTTGTCCCTCTTTTCTTTCAAGATATGTGAATAGGCTATGCAGCCAAAAGTTTTGAGGTGCCCCAGGGAAGGCTTCCTGTTATCGAGGGCTTCAAAAGGTGTTGCATCATTCAGTGCCTTTGTTGGAACTCTGTTCAATATGTAGACTGCAGTGCTTGCAGCTTCAGCCCATAAAACCTTTGGTACCCTCTTGTGATGACGCATAGCCCCATCTCCATCACTGTTCGATTACGTCTCTCTACCACCCCATTTTGTTGGGGTGATCCAGGGACTGTCAGCTCATGTTTGATGCCGCTGATCTTGCAGAAATGCTTGAATGCTTGTGATGTGAATTCACCACCATTATCAGTTCGAATGGTTTTCACATTCTTCTCTAGCTGTTTTTCTACTTCTCTTTTCCAGTCAAGAAAACAAGAAAACGCATCAGATTTACTTTCTAGGAAATGAATCCACATATATCTGCTGTAGTCGTCAACTAGGAGGAAATAGTACTTCTTTCCACTCAGAGATTCAGCAGTACTGGGCCCCCACAGATCACAATGCACAAGCTCAAGAGGCTGTGAGCTTTTGTGATCAGAATTAGGGAAGGGTTGTCTGTGAGATTTGCAGCTTGCACAGGAGTCACAGTGGCTGTGATGAACCTCCATATTTGGCAATCCATGAGCTAGCTTTCTTTCAATGAGAGTCTTCATGGATCCATAGTTGAGATGTCCCAAACGATAGTGCCAAGAGGTTGCAAGATCAGTGCTGCAACCCATTGTGGAGAGGGCAGCCTGATCTAGAGAGCATAGGGATAAGGGAAATACACGGTTTTGGGACATTTTAACCATGGCAGCCATCATACCATTTGCATCAATTATTTTGCAAGAGTTTGATTGAAAGGTGACTGAGTAGCCTTTTCTTAAGAGCTGCCCAACACTTAATAGGTTCTGAGCCAGATTGGGAACATATTGAACATCATCTATTTCCTTCAGCTCTCCAGTTGAGTCTTTAACTAATATGCTTCCCTTTCCCTCAATACTCCTTGTATTCCCATCTCCTAGAAACACTTTGGATTTAAAAGAATCATCAAATTTTGAAAAAAAGATTTCGGTTGTTTGTCATGTGACTGGAACATCCGGAATCAATGAACCAATGTGAGTTTGCATCAGTGGCTTCACTACTAGAGGCAAGGAAAAGTTTTTCTTCAGCCTCTTTTGGATTTTCAGTGAATTTCACTTCTTCTTTTGTTTTAAACCAGCAGTCCTTATCGAAGTGTGTTGGTTTTTTTGCATCTTTTGCATTTGTAGTAGCATTTTGAAGTGTCATGTGTGCCTTTCTTACAGAGAGTGCAGTATACACCACTATTTGCACTATTTCTTGTAGCTTCAGATTGCTTTTGAAAGGTTTTGATTTGTTGGTTTTGATTGTGTTGTGTGGATGGCCCCCCTTTCTGAGTAAAGGTATTCTCAAAGTGTTTGCGTCTTTGATCATTTTGTTTTCCAAGATGCATTTTAGTTTGCAAGGCTTGGTTAAGAGAAAATGAACGTCTTTTTAGTCGTTCTTCATGGGACTGTATCTTCCCGGTGAGGGCTCCAATAGAGAGAGTTTCCAAGTCATTACTCTCTTCGATTGCAGCGGCTATATGATCATAAGACATTGGGAGACTTCTAAGGATTTTGAGGACAATTTCATTGTCTGGTATTGGTGCCCCAAGATTACTCAACTGATTTGTAAGGTTGGTAATCTTTGGCAGGTAATCAAAGATTGACTCATCATCTTTCATATTGACAGCGTCAAATTGTCTTCTCAAATTTTGTCTACGGATGGTGATTACATTTTTGTCGCCTTGATAAGCCTCCTTCAATGTACTCCATGCCTCTTTTGCCGTCTTGGCTCCCATGATGCGAGGAAAAATGTTTGGGGTGACAGCTTGTTGGATCAAAAGCAGTGCCAAGGAGTTTTTTTGTTTTTCTTCCTTGGGTATGCTTGCCTTCTCTCCCTCTTTAGCCTTCCCAGTGACAGTTTCCTTAGGCCCCTTCTCAACGATTTCCCAAAGATCTTGGGAGTCAAAAAATGTTTGCATTCTGATGGCCCAATAGTCATATGTCTCCCCATTGAAGATTGGGATAGATGCATGACCCAAGGGAATAGAGCCGGTGCCGGTAGATGATGAGCTCATGATGCCAAGAGCGGATTTGTGCAGGATCGAAATAAAGCTTTGATACCATTGTTAGATTTGGATAGTTGAATCATTTATCTTTTCTCATTTTGTGCAGGTGGAAGGCAAGAACGGGAAGAACAAAAAAAAAACAAAAGAAGCAGAGTAAACTTAATAAGATTCATTCAAAAAACAAGCAGGTGTCATGGGCTATATAGTATCCCAGGCAGAGATACATTTAATGAGGATTTTTGGGCAATGAAAAGACACATAATAACTACTTGCTTTATTACATCAACCATCTTTTACTGCAGATTAATGCCTACACCGGGCTCAAGATTCACCGGGCTCAAGGTTCATGCATTCCAATAATATTATCTTAACCTATAACCAGTTTCCGTGTAAGTGAAGGGTTGTTTCCAGTGACCCCCCAGGTTTTAAAGACATTATGAGCATGACTTCTCGGCCGACATGACGTGGTTGCCGTCGCCACCAGAGTTGACCGGGCAGTGTCGTCAAAGAGTTGACCTTTTCTTATCCTTCGCCGGTACTTAACATCTCCAAAGATGTACTTAAATTCTCACACCACGTGAGAGAGAGAGAGAGAGAGAGGATTGAATTGCTTGTAGGCGAGTTTGAATCATCATCTTCTTTTTCTTCTTCTTCTTCTTCTACATCATCAATAATGAACCTCTGTAGAATATGCCATGAAGAAGAGGATGAGAAAGTCTCAATCATGGAAGCTCCATGTTCTTGTTCTGGAACTCTCAAGGTAAACATAAGCACATAACTTACCAAGTATATAGAAGAGAAGCACTTCAAGCACATCATTTTGTTTTTATAATTAAGTTTTATAACTAAGGCATAAGATTGTTTCTGTTGTGATTCTGTTTAATTGTCTGAACTTCCCCTATTTTAGTTTGCTCACAGAGGATGCATACAGAGGTGGTGTTATGAGAAAGGGAACAGTGTTTGTGAGATTTGCCTTCAGGTTTGAAATTTATAACTCCTAATTTATAAATCTAAGTTCATTTCTGAATCACTTAGGAGTATTTCTTCTCACAAGATTGAATTTTGACTTGTTCAACAGCTGTTTGTGAGCGTGTTTTCAGTTTTTTTTTTGCAAAATTAAGATTTTTTTTAATTAAATACCACTTTCTGGAAATTCTTCGTTTATTTTAGATTGCTTCAAAGCTTGGATTATCTTTTATATATTTCTCATTATTTAAGATATATCTGGTACTTTTCACCCCCAAATTATTTTATTTTAGCACTTTGTATTTTGAAATTTTAAAATTAGCACTTTGCACCTTCGAATTTGGCCTTTACCCTCCAAGAATAAAATTTTAGGGGTATTTAGGTCCGTGCACTCACGACCCAAATGCTCATTTTGACACTTTGTATCCCGAACTATCTTATTTTGGTTATTGCAAAATATCAAAATGAGTATTTTGGATGGTGCCCGGACCTAAATACCTCTAAAATTTTAGCTTTGGGTGCAAAATGTCAAAAAATCTATAATTCGAGAGTGCAAACTGTCAATTTTAAAAATTCGGAATGCAAAGTATCAAAATAGGATAATTTGAAGGTGCAAAGTGCCAAAAAAGTCTTATTAAAGCAACAAATAAAAATCTATTTTTTTCCATCAAATTTTGCAGAAATTTCAACCTGGATATTCTTCCTGTGCAAAGCTCCCTTTAATTGATACTGTTGTCACCATAAGGTAGTCTCTCTCTCTCTTTGCATCAAAATTTTGTCAGGACTCGTTAAAAGTGAGTGTCGCGACTGGTGTCCGGCCACACGTGTGATGTGACTGATGTCCAAGCATGTGTCGCGACTCGTTAAAAGTAATGGTTTAGTCTCACACTGTCTAGCGTGCTCCTTGATTCTGGGTATATAAGCGGTGTGCCCCTCCTTCCCTAACCACATGATTTTGAGAAGTGACGCCAGCCACAATGCTTTACAAATTTCCATTCATTATTAGTAGTATGATGAAATAATACAAACCCTACTTGAATGTGAACATACATTTAATATAATGAAATCCTTAGAAGCAAGGGCGATATTAATTAGATGCGGAAATTTTCCACAGAAGAAGCCTGGGAAATAATGCGAGGCCGCTGCTCATCACCCGAAGCGGGCCGGAAACAGAGCATATGGAGCTCCGGCCGCCGTCTGTTCCCCTGATTTCACGCTGCCGATTAACAACTATGATCGTGAGTGATTTTAATTTCAGCAATTTCTTAACACTGATTTCTAACATTAGAAAGTTGAATGCTTGAATTCAAATTTGTACAGATAACGGTCATACTCCTGGTGAGAAATTTCACGGCGGTGGTTTCCGGCGATGCTGACGGCTACGCTTTCAGCGTTGCCACGGTGAGTATTTTAGGGGCGAGGCTATCAACAATCCTACAATGTCTATTCGTAGTCCTAAAAATATCTAAAACGACTATTTGCAGCATTAAAAACACTTAAATTCATTGGACTGCGAATATGAATGAACTGCGTTTTGTCGTTATAGGACTGCTTATAACATTGTCCTATTTCAATTGCTAATTTAGACCGTTATTATTTACAAACCATAAATGTTTATTTGCAGACTAAATTTTTCATGTTTATAAATTACTATTCGCAAATCAACTTTAATCTTTAGCAATATGTTTTCATCTTCTAAGCAAGACCGACAACAAAGAAACTTCTGACAACCTTTTGAGTCTATGCCGACGACGTCATTCCAACAATTTGACGTGAGTTTCGCTTTTTTGTCACCGACATTGCCTCAAAAGGTTGATAAAGACGTTCGTTCATGGTCGGGGACTACTCGTGAGAAAAAAAAACATTGATTGATAAATTTTAAACTTGGTATACCGATAACAATTTGTAAATATTTAAAAATTGTTGCGGATAGATGTTTATGATTTGGAAATAAAACTGTCCTAATTTATTATAGTGCTGAATAGTTTAATTGGATGGGAAGATGATGGATAAGAGCTGGAAATGTTATGGTAGGTACTGATTCTAAGAGCGATGGGAATCTTGCTGCCTTTCTACTGCGTTATGCGTCTCTTCACTGTCATCCACAATGTGCAGAAACTTCAACAACTCAATGTAAGTTCTCTCAGACGAGGAACTAAATTCATTCTTTAATGCTGCTTTAATGGAGGAGTTTGAATATAGAAATGTGTTTTTAGTAAGACAGTGTTATTGGCAAACCGTGGCGGTGGTATAAACTATGGTTTGTCAATATCCAGATGGGATTTGTTAATAAAATTATGGTCTTGTTACATGCGCGTCACTTTTGGCTATGTGCACACCAAATTATTAAAATAAAGGGCGACATTACGTGCACACTATTTTTGGCTATGTACACACCAAACTATTAAATAAACAATACCACTACTTTTTTTCCAATTCCACACATATTAAACCCAAGCGTACACCCCGCTTCTATTTTCTCCCGAAAGCTGAAATCAAACCCTTGCCCCAGTTTCAGACTCGCTTCACATGACATACAAGTACAGTTTGATGAAATACTCCAAAAAATACAATACATCATGTTCTATTCAAAAAAAATGAATTGAAAAGAAAACTACTGGAACTATTAGATCCTACAGCAAGTCAAACTGTAGAACTTTTGCTTCCGGGTCGCTTAAAGGGGCAACCAAAAGGAAGCTTGAACAAGCAAAATGACCGTGCATGTATTAATATTCAATTTTAAGTAATTTCAAATATTTTATTTATTTAAGACAACTATATTCATATCTTATGCTCGTGCATGTCTACATGAACTTAAAAATGACCCGTTCGAATTTTTAGTTATATCGGTGAAATGAATTTGAAATTTTTGTTTTTTTATTTTGTTTTTTTTGTTGATTTGAAATGTAAAAGGGAAGAAATCTTTTGTATTTGAAGAAGAAAAACTCAAACTTTATTTTGATGTTTATTTAACAATTTGGCATGCAAATAAAATTTATGATGTTTACCTGATATTTTGGTCAGCAAATAAAATTTATGACGTGCATATATCAATGGTGTGCACATAGCCAAAAGTGATATGCACGTAACAGCCCTAAAATTATCCTTTTATTATTATTATAAAAAATCAGGTTTTATGAAGTTGGTTAGTGTAAGGATCCTGTTGGGTTGACAATTTGACTTGGTCAAATTGTCAAAGTCCTTATTATTAAGTTTTTTTAATGCATTTATGAATGGGTGAGAGAGAATGTAATAAATGGGTAGATGGAGAGGTGTATTTATTAAGAGAGAGTTTTTGGTGTTTTGGTTTTGCCTATAAATAGGCCTTGTGTAGTTCATTTCAAGATTGATGAAAATAGAGAGATAAACTCCCAAACCCTTGTTCCTGTTTTAGAGAGAGAAAGAGAGGAGAAGCGCTGCAGCGCAAGTGTCTTGCCGAGCGGTTAGAAGGCTAGCCGGGCGAGTTGTTTCTGACCGGGCGACTAGAAGTAGAAGCCGCGCGGTCTGGTAAGCGCACAGCGAGAGAGAGCTCGCGGGTTTTATGTGACTCGCGTTTTCGGGTGATCTCGGCAGGGGGAGCTCGCAGAGCTGGTGTAGCTCTCGCAGGTGGAGCTCGCGCAGGAGCAGGTCGCGAGTAGACGGACCTCGCCACGCGAGTTGGGAGGTCAACCGCGAGTGGAGTGCGGTCTCGCCTAGGGGGGTCTAGGCGCAAGGGGTTGGAGGCGATCTCGCTGGGTTGTGTTCGCGAGTGGTGGCGGGAGCTCGCTCGCGAGAGGCGGTACTCGCATATAGTGGGAAGGAGCCCGCGCGGTTTGGAGCGATCTCGCCGGGGGTGAAGCCGCGCGACTTGGCGGTTTCGCAAAGTTGGTCTCGCCGAGTACTTAGAGGTTTTTCGAGGCAGCAGTAGCCCATACACGTTTCCAACAAGTGGTATCAGAGGGAGGTTCGGACCCTCGGAGGTTTGAAGTAGGGGAGAGATGGAGTTTGGAGGTGTCGTGCGGGGCAAGTCCCTAAGTTGACGAAGACCAACTATGGGAACTGGAGCATCCAGATGAAGGTACTACTAGCCTCAAAGGAGTTGTGGGAGGTAGTAGAGGATGGTGTGGAGGTGCTGACTGCCGAAGCAGAAGTCGCGTTGACGAACGCACAGAGGACAGCACTGAGAGAAGCTAAGAAGAGGGACAAGAAGGCATTGTTCATTTTGTACCAAGGTGTAGATGAAGCTACATTTGAAAAGATCTCGGACGCCGAGACTTCGAAGGAAGCATGGGAGATCTTGCAGCGCTCCATGCAGGGAGTAGACAAGGCCAAGAAGGTTAAGTTGCAATCCCTCCGAGGACAGTATGAGATGATGAGGATGCAAGGGTCGGAGAAGGTTGGCGACTATGTGACCCGTCTGCGGACGCTCACAAATGAGATGAAGAGAAACGGGGAGACGATAGACGAGGTCAGCTTCATGGAGAAGCTCCTGCGTTCTATGTCTAAGAAGTTCCGACACGTGGTGGTGGCCATCGAAGAATCGAAGGACCTCACAGTGTGATGACGGCGGATGAACTGATAGGCTCGCTACAAGCACATGAGTATCGGATGGTGCAAGATGAGGAGGAGTCGAGTGGCTTGGGGAAAGCACTTCAGACTCAACTCAATTTTGGAGAAAGTTCAGGAAGAGGAGGAGGCCAGCGTGGTCGAGGCTACCAAGGCAGAGGTAGAGGAGGAAGAGGTGGAAGAGATTTTGGAAGAAATCAGTTCAACCAGGGAGCGATAGAGCAACATCATGGTTGGAGGCAAGATGCAGGAGGTAGAGGAAGAGGCCAAGGTAGAGGTCAAGGCAGAGGACAGGGAAGAGACCAGGGAAGAAGTCAAAAGGAGGAGAGGTAGAGGAGACATGTCCCAGACTCAATGCTACAACTGTGGCAAGTTCGGGCACATGAGCTATGATTGTGGGGCTCCTCGGAGGGAGGTGAAGCCAACCACTATGCGGAGGCTAGCAACACGAGTGGAGACCCGATGATGTTCCTTACTATCCAAGGCGCTGCAGGAGGGAGGAATGGAGTGTGGTACCTAGATACTGGAGCAAGTAACCACATGTGTGGTGATAAGGAGCTATTCACCGGCCTTGAGCCGAATGGAGGAGATGTCAGTTTTGGCGACGCCTCGAAGATCTCTGTGGAAGGAAGAGGAGTGATCGCGGTGACGATGAATGGGAAGGAGGTGCTCATCAACGACGTCTTCTATGTACCGGGCTTGAGGAGTAACATCCTAAGTCTTGGACAGCTGGTGGAGAAGGGCTATCGCGTCCTGTTGAGGGATAGCACCTTAGCGATGAAGGATAGCCAATGAAGAGAGGTGGTAAGAGTGAAGATGGCGACGAACCGCCTCTTCCCTCTAAGTTTGGATGCCAAGGAGACGGCATGTCTTACGAAGACAGGAGAAGAGGAGGAAGCTTGGCTGTGGCACCACCGGATGGGGCATCTGGGGTTCACAGGCCTGAAGCTGTTGTCTGGATCCAAGATGGTGGAAGGGCTGCCTATGATCACACCTCCTCAAAGGGTCTGTGAGGCATGCACGAAGGGGAAGCAAAGAAGGGAGACATTTGAAGGTGGCAAGTCTTGGAGAGCTACAAGGCAACTGGAGCTAGTCCATTCGGACATTGCTGGTCCGTTTGAGACTACTTCAATAGGTGGAAGCAGATACTACATCACGTTCACCGACGACTTCAGTAGGAAGTGTTGGGTATACTTTCTGAAGGAGAAGGCAGAGGCTCTGGACAAGTTCCGAGAGTTCAAGGCGATGGCTGAGAGAGGAAGTTGGGCAACCACTGAAGGTGCTCCGGACAGATAGAGGAGGGGAGTACACCTCTAGGCTGTTTGATGACTACTGCAGAGAATGGGGGATCTCACACAGCTGACGGCGGCGTACTCGCCTCAACAAAACGGAGTGGCGGAAAGGAAGAACCTAACCATTATGAACATGGCGAGGAGCATGGTGAAGGGCAAGGGGTTGCCAAAGAAGTACTGGGCGGAAGCAGTACAGGTAGCGGTGTACTTGCTAAACCGTTGCCCAACCAAGAGTGTGAAGTTCAAGACACCGTTTGAAGCTTGGTGTGGGAGGAAGCCCAGTGTGAAGCACCTGAGAGTCTTCGGGTGTGTAGCTTATGCTCACATCCCGGACCAGAGAGGAGGAGGAAGCTGGACGATAGAAGTGAGAAGTGCATTTTTGTAGGCTACGCTCCTGCGAGCAAGGCTTACAAGTTGTACAACCCGGAGACGGAGAAGGCCATTATCTCACGAGATGTGGTGTTGAAGAAGAAGGAAGCTGCTGGAGCTGGAATGAGGAGGTGAAGAACACCAAGGGGATGTTCTACGAGGATGATGAGGAAGAAGGTGGTGAAGAGGGCTGAAGCGGAGATGGGTGGAGCTGAGCCACCATCACCACCTAGCGGAGGTTCAGGGGGAGCTCTCACCCCTTACTCAAGTGGAGCAAGTTCGAGCAGAGGAGGATCCGGTGGAGCAAGTACCAGTGGAACTAAGGATGATCGTCCTCACCCTCGGACTAGGAGGTTGGAGGAGATCTATGAAGAGACGGCTGCAACCCATATAACTTTTCCTTATACTGTTTGCTTGCAGATGTTGAGCCGTGCTCCTACGATGAAGCTGCGAAGGAGAAAAGCTGGAGGAAGGCGATGGATGCGGAGATCGCCTCCATCAAGAAGAACGATACCTGGAAGCTGGTAGATGCACCTGCAGGCCACAAACCCCTTAGGGTGAAGTGGGTGTATAAGGTGAAGAAAAACAAAGATGGGGGCGTGGAGAAGCACAAGGCGAGGCTAGTCGTGAAGGGCTACCGCCAAGTTCAGGGAGTGAACTATGATGAAGTCTTCGCACCGGTAGCGCGGGATAGATACCATCCGGCTGATCATCGCGCTAGCCGCACATCACGGGTGGAAGATAATGCAGATGGACGTGGTCTCTGCTTATTTGAATGGCTACCTGGAGGAGGATGTGTACATCGAGCAGCCTCCAGGGTACGTGGTGAAAGGACAGGAGAGAAAGGTCTGCAAGCTTGACAAGGCACTCTACGGGCTGAAGCAGGGAGCTAGAGCTTGGAACGGCAGGATAGATGCTTACTTACAGAAGCATGGCTATCAGAAGAGCCCGCATGAGTACGCACTCTACACCAAGGTAGACAAGGATGGAGGCATGATGATTATCTGCCTATACGTGGATGACATAATCTTCACATGGAACAATGCTGGGATGTATGAAGAGTTCCGGGGTATGATGAAGAGAGAGTTCGAAATGACGGACTTGGGGGTGAGCTGAGCTACTTTCTGGGAGTAGAGGTGCAGCAGAGAGAAGACGGGATCTTCATATCCCAGAAAAAGTATGCTGAAGAGATCCTAAAGAAGTTCAGGATGGAGAACAGCAAACCAATCTCCACTCCTGCCGACCCTGGACTGAAGTTGAGCAAGGAGTCGAAGGAAGGAGCGGTAGACTCCACTTTATTCAAAAGCTTGGTAGGGAGCCTACAATACCTTACCTTCACCCGACCGGACATCATGTATGCGGTCGGAGTGGTGAGCAGGCATATGGAGGAGCCAAAGGAAGACCACTTCACGGGCAGCGAAGAGGATCCTGAGGTACATCAACGGGACAAGAGGTCACGGGCTGAAGTACTCCACTGGAGAGGAGCTGAAGTTAGTTGGGTACTCCGATAGTGACTATGGAGGCGATGTGAACGATCAGAAGAGCACTTCCGGATATGTTTTCAACATGGGAACATGTGCGTTCTCTTGGAGCTCGAAGAAGCAAGCCACGATAGCCTTATCGTCATGTGAGGCAGAATACATTGCAGCGGCTGCTGGCACCTGCCAAGCTATCTGGCTAAGGAACCTTCTGGAGAGTCTGCATCATGAAGTGGATGGGCCAACAACAATGTTGGTGGACAACATGTCGGTCATCCAGCTCGCGAAGAACCCGGTGCTGCATGGGAGGAGCAAGCACATCGAGACGAGGTATCATTTCCTCCGTGAACAAGTGGAGCAGAAGACGGTGGAGGTGGTGTATTGCCCAACCGGAGAGCAGGTGGCGGACATCTTCACCAAGGCGTTGAAAGTGGACACGTTCCTGAAGCTCAAAGGCAAACTCGGCATGTGCTGCCAAGTTTGATGGAGGGGAGTTGTTGTTTGTTGGGTTGACAATTTGACTTGGGTCAAATTGTCAAAGTCCTTATTATTAAGTTTTTTAATGCATTTATGAATGAGAGAGAGAGAATGTAATAAATGGGTAGATGGAGAGGTGTATTTATTAGGAGAGAGTTTTTGGTGTTTGGTTTTGCCTATAAATAGGCCTTGTGTAGTTCATTTCAAGATTGATGAAAATAGAGAGATAAACTCCCAAACCCTTGTTCCTGTTTTAGAGAGAGAAAGAGAGAGAGGAGAAGCGCTGCAGCGCAAGTGTTTGCCGAGCGGTTAGAAGGCTAGCCGGGCGAGTTGTTTCTGACCGGGCGACTAGAAGTAGAAGCCGCGCGGTCTGGTGAGCGCACAGCGAGAGAGAGCTCGCGGGTTTTATGTGACTCGCGTTTTCGGGTGATCTCGGCAGGGGGAGCTCGCAGAGCTGGTGTAGCTCTCGCAGGTGGAGCTCGCGCAGGAGCAGGTCGCGAGTAGACGGACCTCGCCACGCGAGTTGGGAGGTCAACCACGAGTGGAGTGCGGTCTCGCCTAGGGGGGGTCTAGGCGCAAGGGGTTGGAGGCGATCTCGCTGGGTTGTGTTCGCGAGTGGTGGCGGGAGCTCGCTCGCGAGAGGCGGGTACTCGCATATAGTGGGAAGGAGCCCGCGCGGTTTGGAGCGATCTCGCCGGGGTGAAGCCGCGCGACTTGGCGGTTTCGCAAAGTTGGTCTCGCCGAGTACTTAGAGGTTTTTCGAGGCAGCAGGAGCCCATACACGTTTCCAACAGATCCAAGTTCCAACAAAAAGTGATAAAATATAATTTGTATGGTACACCGTACACGGCAAGATGGGCCATGTTCATTAGCACAACAGTTCATTTTTCACAAAATAAATTTATGAAGAACATAAACGGTTGTGAGAAAGTGGGCGGAATTTAAGGTTTTATTTGGCGCAGTGGAGGGTGGAGGTGGCGTCTCGGAAAGGAGGGATGGAACCGGAGGGCCAGAGGCGGGGCTTGAGCGGCTTTTCCTCTCTCCGGCGGGTGCAAACGGTGCAAACGCCGCCGGTGCCCCGTTTGTTTACCGCCGTCCGACGGCGTTTCCTCCAAACGCAAGCGGTGAAATGCCGAAACAAATGAAACCTAAGAGTTCTAAATAACGGAAAATGTACAACAATAAAAAGATTATATAACAAGATTATATAACACTTTGTATATTTACAAAATATCTAAAATGTCTTGATAATATAGTTGGTGCATTAGTAATGCTTTTGATATTCTTGTAATCTTTGATCTTTATATATTTTTTAAAGGCTCTGTTTGGAACCGTGGTGGTCGTATGAATCTTGGTTCGTGAATATCTGATCTTATCTAAAGAATTTCAGCCATTTTTTATGTTCAAAATATATTTTTTTTGGTGATGATAACTGTTGTTGTCGTGCTAAATGGGAGCAAAAGTGTCGTGCCAAACGAAGCCTAAGAGTTATATTCATGGCTTTTGAAGAAAATGGGGTGCAAATAAAATCAGACTGATTCGTGCTTTTATAGCCTTGGGTCCTTGAGCTGTGCCCAAATCGGGCACATGCATCAATTAAAGGGGAACTAGCCAGGGATTGTCTGGCCGGGCCAAGCTAGGCTCGAGTCAATCAATATTATTGTCATGGTTAGGGTGCAGGGTGCATCCAGCTCGACTTGCTCAGGTTCAGACCTGGACCAAGCCCGAGCCATGCGCTAGGGAAACCTAGTAATTGAGGCCTGTGAGTGCCAGGGCCTTTTTGTACTCTTATTTCGGATTAGACGTGTGTGAGAGTCTAGTCACTAGGCACGTTTAAACGAGGGAGTAGACCAATAAAGACTTGGAATGAAACTATAAGGAAAGACATGATGTACTTAGGAATTAGTGAGATTATGACAAAAGATAGGGCACAATGGCAACAAAGGATCCATATAGCCGACCCCACTATAATGGGATAAAGACTTGAGTGTTGTTGTTCTTGTATTTCAGATTCATCCTAAAATCTTGGAATCGTATTTGTATTCTAATTTAGATTCGGGCTTGGAGAAGTTTAAGTTGTATATAAAACTTATATTATGGCTTACGAGAAGTTTAATTTATTATATAAAATTTATAAATTTTTTTGTTACTATTTGCAAATTCTTTTAACAAAAATAGTATTATTGGGAATCAAATACCACTTAATTTCCAATTTGGATTCTATTTTGAAAATTTCGAATTTAATCCAATTTTTTATGACTCAATTCATGAATAGTTCCATAACTATTTGATTTGTGAACAATCCTAGTATCAACGCTGTCAGCATTGCTGACTTCTACTTTTAATATATAATTTTTGTTTTTATTTGCAGGTCAACGAGGTCGCACAGATCCAAGAAGACGAAAATGATCTCGAGCAGCAATAGCAAGCGAACCAATGAAGCTTTAATTCTTCACTGTCCAAGCATGAGTTTTCATAAACAGGAACAACAATTAGATGAAGTTAAAGAAAAATAGAGAAAATTATGCTTCATTCAGTGAGCATTGTTTATTCATCTTTACCTTTAATGGTTTACTAACTTATTGAGTACTAATTGTTTTTTCCTGTATGAATTGAGCTTAATTTATTGACAAAATTATAAAATCAGTATCCAAACTTTACATGCTTTATAAAATTAGTCCCTTTTTTATTATTGAAATTGGTCCCCAAAATAAAAAAAAATGTATGAAATGAGTCCCTGCAAAAATCTGTTAATCCAGTTAACGAAATAGAGACTGTTAGTCGTAAACTTTGATGGAGTCCAGCGGGAAGGCAAAGGGGGTGATCACAGACAAATTTAGGGAGGGGGGGGGGGGATTGGAAGTGAGGTAATCGTGGCCGGCCATGGAAGTTTCTCATCAATTCCGCAAGGTCTCCGCTCGCCCGAAGGAGCCCAAAATATCTGTCAAGGCACGCACATGCTTGAGCATTGCACAAGCACGCGCGGCACCCGAGCACACACACATCCTTTGTCACAACCCATATTTTCTCAACATTTATGTGTTATCAGAGTAAAAGAAAATACGCATCGTGATGTTACGTCGTACAGGGGACAACTGAAGATGCTCAGACAAAAACCACACTCTCAAATATTTTTATATAAACATATGTTGTATGCTTTAAGAACATACAACATGTCTCAAACATAGTTTTAAATGCAGACGCTCATGCACCGTGTGTGAGAAAGTGTTCCCAAAAAGCTCGGACAAGCCTCGACTGTTGGGAAAAACGAGTGCAAAAACAATCACAGAAAACGCAAAACACAACACAGGAATTTAAAGTGGAAAAACCTCAAGTCTGGGGAAAAAAACCACAACCACCCGCGCCACAGAAATCAACTATGAAGAGCATTCAAAGAAACTTACACCGCTTCTCTTTTCGCCGCTCTCCTTCCTCCGGTTTCTAATCTCGTGAATTCGACCGAAACCCTAAGCCAAAAATAGGCTTAAATACCCACGGAATAAAGATGTACAGTACATTCAACGCAGTCAGGCTCCATCTCTAACAATCTCCCACTTGAAGATTGAACCAGTGGCAATCCTCCAAGAGCGGCTTCCAAACAAATGACCTCATAGTAGTCGCAATAAAACGGCAGGTGGCTCCACCTTGTCTTCAACCTAGAAGACCAACTGAAGTAGAGCATAGCTTCAGTTTCTCCATGTTCACACACTCTGTAAACACGTCTGTTGGATTCTCCAAAGTGACATGGCTCCATCTTCCAAAAGAGATCTAATGAAGTGGTACCACAACTGAATGTGCTTCGTCCATGAGTGTAAACATGTATGCTCGACCAGCAAAATCGTGTCGAGTATCCAGTACATCCAAACTAGAGTCAGCGTACTTCCATCTGTGTGTCGGCTAGACCAGTACCGAAGACCCGCCATGTTTTATGCACATGCAAGTATCACCTCACCCATCTGAGCCTCCTTCTCGCAGGACTAACTTGTCCTCATATCACTACGGCACTGAGCCTCCGACTCGCAGGACTAACAAGTCATTGTATCACTCCATCCCATAACACGGGGCGAGGTTCACTATTATCTTCGTTCTCCTACTTAGACTATTTTTTGTCTATTGTTTAGTTATACATATAGACTTAAGGTGAATCTTGTACTTTATGAGGTTTACTCAGTGAAGGGCTCACTGCAGAACAAGGAAGTGCAATGGGCCGAAGCCCAAATCTCCATTTCTCAAAAATATTTACTTATATTGGTGGCTACCCTTCTCATAATTCTCTCTATATTACTCTTGTTATCCTAAACATATTTAGGGTGAATCTTGAACTTCCTGAGGTCTACCAATGAAGAGTTCATAGCGGTACTATGAAATATGAGGGCTGAAACTCAAATTTCTATTTCTCAAGATATTTACTTGAATTGCTCTTATTAGTTAAATGCGGATTATAACTCATTTTAGGGGAGTGGTTCAACCTTTGAACTCCAACGCTACTACTCATCTTAACGTCAGTGAGTCCAATCACTCGCCACTCTTTGGCCAACTATCCTAGGAATCCAATCAAAAGTTTAAACTACATATAATCATGTCATTACATTATCCTTATCAAGTCCTAGGTTGTTCTTAAGTCAACTCACTTAGCACGTGTTTTGTTAAACACTACTCCCTTCCATCCTTAAGGATTAAGGCTTACGAGTGACCCTTCATCGAAACTCTTCTAAATGCTCTAAAATTTCTACCAAGGATGTATTGTGATCCAAATGAAGTTCTATCAGAGAATTATAATTTTCCAAGGTGGTTAACTTATTAACATTTCATTAATATGCACATGTGACGCTAAATCGTATTTTTACTCAAACTATAGAACATTTTGCTCCAAAAATTCTAATAATTTTTGGAGGTGATATAAATATAATCCGACAATCACATGTCAATTTTAATCCACATTCAAGGTGATTATGAAACTCAAATTTCTAAGTAACATTATTACTATATGCAGAGCATATGCACTATTATTAATAACCATGAAATTTGTGAAGAGATTATTGTCATATAAAATTCAGTGCATCTAACATTAATTCCAGAGGTTCATTATGACGAAATATGTGGTACATCCAAATTTTATATAATTTCCATTATTTTTTGGCCTAATAATTAATTTCACCAATAATAGGGAGTTGTACAGTTTGAACATGAAGTACGTTCACATGAATCCCAAAAATTCTAAGTAACTTTCTAGAGTGTTATATTGACTCAAAAAGATGTTTAACAGAGTTTGAAAATTTTCTAGAAATATTATAACCCTAAATAGCCATAATCCCATAATAATGATTAATTAACAATTGTACATGAATTATGTAAAATATTGCTCTAAAAATTCCAAGTAAATTTTTAATTATTGAAAATACTATAAAATGTGGGTAGTTAGAATTTTGAAATTGTCTAGAATAAGTTACCCATAATTATTTCACTAATTCACATATGGTGAAAATCTCAATAAATTAATTCAACCAAGTAAATGATGTTTAATAATTTCCAACAAAATTCCAGAGGTGCATTATGTCCTAATAATACTTATGGTAGGCTTGTGAATTTTTTCTACGTGAATTGGTCACAAACATTTCACTTATTTAAAAATGTGACATTTGGAGAAAAATTTAAAAACTTAGGAATTTTAGTCTAAAAATTCCAATTTCTCCAAAGTGATACATCCCATCCTAATACATGCATGGGCAAAATCTCATTGCCTTGCAACAATCCATTTGGGAGAAATTCACCAGATACACTTTTATGCTATATGCACACCATTTACATATTTACCAACTTCATGCAAGTGGAATACACCAAGATGCAGAGTTCCAAATAGTCTCAATTTTTAACCAGTGACTAAACATAATCTAATTAATATTAATCCTAAGATTTGGGTCCATGTGAGTTCATGAAGCCATGTATATCACTCATACAAGCTGAAATAAATTATTTCATAAACTATAGAAAAATATCATCCAAAACTCCTTACTATTGGATGGTAGGTCCATCTAGGTACCTCTCATGACCAAAATTTTAGGTTCATACAAACACCTAGGAAAAGATATTCACAAAATATGGTCTAGGGCACCCTTAAGACACTACCCCAAAAATGGACATTTTGGAGGTTGTAGGGCACCAAATTGGGTGTTGAAATTTCTATGGAAAGTTAAGATATAAAGATACAGTTTTATGTCTTGTACTTTATCTTGAACTGCCTCTAAGAGGCCTTAAGTTGAGTTTGAACAACTTTGTTTATAGTGTGACAAATATAACATTATTCGCATTAAGACTATAGTTTAAAAATCAGCCAAGCACAAATCTTAAAGAACAAACCGACAACATTGGCTTATCTCCTTCCTTGGGCCAACGACCAAGATTGACATGACCTGGAGCGCATTCAAATCAATTTTCATGGCCACCCTTACTTAGATGGATCAAGATGCTAGCACAGACGAATGAGAGGAGAAACAAACCTCTAAGCGGGCTTGGCGACGGGTGTTGTGACAGTGAGCTGTGGAAAATCTTGTCTCCGGCGAGCTTTCTTGATCTGATTATTATCCACCAAATTCTTCACTCCAGGGCACTGGCTCGACTCCCTGGAAGGTTCTGAAGCTAATACAAGGGTCGAAATGAGCTAAGGGTGGTTGTATAATGGACTTCCATTAATGGGTAGTCAGCCTTTCCTTGTCTGTTCCTCCCTACTACAAAATGTCGTCACAAAAGCACAATTTCTGGCTGGAATTAACTGAGGAATATCAGAGAAGCTTTGGGAAGGAGAAAAAAAAGGTCAAGTGGCCTCCATCCCACCATTTCCTCTTTTGCCCCATTCAAAATTGGGAAAAATCCTAATTTTGCCCCCTTGTATATCCTTGCATGCTAAAACTATGGAGTAGGGAAGGTAATTAGGCATGAGGGTAGCAAGGCTCAGGGAAGAGTTAGCTATCCAGATCGAGATAAAGGATTTTGGTGAGCTGCACCATTTCCTTGGTCTGGAAGTGGAGAGAAAAAAGAGTGTGTGCTAGTCTCATATAAAGGATATGTGGAACGAATCGTGAAGTGATTCGACATAAGGGAGGGGAAGCGCAGCTCTACTCCACTATATATTTGTCTGAAGCTTCCACGTGATGAGGAAAGGGTTCATCCAGATCCCTTGGTCTTTCGGGCTCTGGTCGGGAGCTTGATACCTGCAGATTATGCGGTAGGATATTGCTTATGTTGTGGGCCGAGTAAGTCGGTACATGCAGGAGCCTCAGAAGCCTTATCTAGTAGAGTCAAAGAGTATTTTGAAATACATGAAGTCCACTTTAGATATGGATCTCTTTTATAAGAGGGACACAAGCTTCAACCTGGACTGGTTCACGAATGCTGGTTATGGGGAGATACCGATGATTGAAAGTCGATGTCTGGATATGTCTGTCTCCAATACTGAAGCAAAATACAAGGCATCTACCTTGGCAGGTTGGGAGGTTATCTGGCTATGTAGGTTAGTGGAGAGCATTCATGAGGATGTGTGAGGTTCTACTCTACTACGCGATGACAATGAGAGTTCTCTTTAGCTGGTTATAGTTTGTCAAGCGAGGATAAAACACATCGAGATCGAGTATCACTTAGTTTGGGAGAAGGTGCCGGAGAGATCTCTGATGGTAGAGTTTGTGCAGAGCCAGGACAATCTCGCAGACATCTTCACAGAACCGCTATCAAGGGGACCGTTTGGGAAGTTACGGGAACTGCTTGGTCTGACTTTCACTTCCCACTTCAAGAGGGAATGTTAAAAATATTGCAGAATGCGCGACCTGGATTGGGAGACCGCGAAGACCGGCATACCGATGTGTGCGCGGTTGGAGTTCAGTCAGCGTGGTTGATACTTGGCCAGTTGTAGTCTATACGGATTGAGTTTGTTGTTCGCATAGCTGTGCGGATTGATTGTGTTAACCACACGCGGTCTGGTGATTTGTAGTCTGCATATTGTGCGGACTTGTGCTGCTAACTACCACGTCACTGGCGGTTATCCCATCCCCTTAGGCGGTGACAGTATCTGTCTTCCTGCCTATAAATAGGGGTGATCGACTCGTCATAAATAATAGGAACTGTAAGAACTGTAGCTTAGGTTAAACATGTGGTTAAGGTTTTTATAACCGCACGACAATGAGCAGTGTCCTGATCTATTTCTGTGTTTGCAGATTGTGCGGCTAGAACTGAGCAACCAGACAACTGGTTTTGACCGTGAAGTTAGAAGAGCTAGTGCGGATAGCAGGTAGCAATCGGTGGTTAGCAACAGGTCGCGAGTTCGGTGACTAGGCGGTCTTCTTCCATGACAGTTTTCTCAACTTACATAAATAAGTTCGCCTCTGGCGGGCTGACTAACAGTTCGAATAAAAGCTTTTTGCTGCGACTTCTGCTGTTAGGCGACCTCGCGGTCAGGCAACCAAGAAGTGCGGACAGGACATTTAGTTCAAGTTCAGTAGAGCAGTGTCTGTTCATTGTGACTTTTGCGGTCAGGTGACCTCGCGGTCAAGTGACCAAGAAGTGCGGACAAGACAATATCTTCAGCAGGTACTAAGCAACAGTCCGCGCAGACTCGTGGTTAGCAAGGCGGCTAAGCGGTTATAGTGTTCTATCCGCCAGTTTTGTTCTTGTATATTGTTTTTGCAAAAGTGTCAAATTAGTCCATGAACTTTGGCTACTTTTTAAGATCAATCCCTGAACTTTTAAATGGTTGAAATCAGTCCTCAAATTATCAAAATCATATAATTTCAATCCAAATAGTTGTTTGGGGAAAACCGCAAATCAGTCCATGTATTTTGATAGTTTTTTTCATATTAGTCCCTATACTTTTAAAATATTGAAATCAGTCCTGAAAGTATTTAAACCAACTCAATTTTATCACTATAGCTGTTTTCATAACCTAAATCCATTTTTCACAACTCCATTTCAGAATTCCATTACTTTTTTTTATTAAAGGCAAAGAAAAACCTTAAGATTTAAGTGAAATTGGAAATTTAGAAGCAACATTTCATATAGCAATATATTACTACAATAATAAACAAAATAATACAACCATTAATATACTAGATTCCAGGTTTGTTGGAAACGTGTATGGGTTTCCTCACAAACTCAACTTCACAAACCGATTCCACTAATCGCCAAATAGCACAAGATGCAACCCTGCGAAACCGCCCGCACGAACCGCCTAGCCGCGCGGTTTGCAGCTCGGCAAGAACTTCCTCTAGCCGCCGAGACCACCCACACTAGCCGTCTACCCGCGTGAGCTCCCTCCTGCGAGACGACCAGGACGCGAGACCACCACACCAACACCGCGAGATCACCTCGGCTAGATCTTCTCGCGAGTTCAAAACAACCCAGCGAGATCACCACCACTAAGCCCGCGAGACGCCAGCAACCCGCTTGGCAACACCGTCAACCCGCGCGACAAGGTTACTTCTCGCACGCGCAAACATACTGCTCTCGCTCAGCAGCGAGATCAACAAATCGCCCGGGCTACCACCTCTGGCCGCTCGGCTAGAAGACTACACACTCCTGCTAGCGCTGCAGCGCTTCTCAACCAAACCGAAAATGAGGAGGAATTTCACTATCTCATCAAACTCAAATGAACTACATGCATGTCTATTTATAGGCTAACAAAACTAACTACATTCTCTCTCCTATTAAATACACATTCTCTCTCCTATTAATTACTCATACATAAAATAATATAAAAGTAGAAATTTTGACTTGGTCAACAAAGACAAAGTCTAACACACTCCCCCTCAAACTTGGCATCGCATGCCGAGTTTGTCCTTCAACTTCAAGAACGTCTCTACCTTCAATGCTTTGGTGAAGATATCTGCAACCTGCTCTCCGGTGGGGTAATACACCACTTTAACCGTCTTCAGCTCCACCTGCTCACAAAGGAAGTGGTACCTCGTCTCGATGTGCTTGTTACGCCCATGTAGCACTGGGTTCTTCGCGAGCTGGATGGCCGACATGTTGTCAACATACATGGCCATAGGGCCATCCTGCGGATGATGTAGCTCCTCCAAAAGATTCCTTAGCCAAACTGCCTGACAGGTACAGGATGTCGCTGCTATGTACTCCGCTTCACATGATGATAGGGCGATCGTCGCCTGCTTCTTCGAGCTCCATGAGAATACTTATGTCCCTACATGGAAAGCATACCCGGAAGTGCTCTTCCGATCATTCACGTCACCTCCATTGTCACTATCCGAGTACCCGACTAACTTCAGCTCCTCTCCAGCAGAATACATCAGATCATGTCCTCTAGTCCCATTCACATATCTTAGGATCCTCTGCGCTGCCGTGAAGTGGTCCTGCTTTGGTTCCTCCATGTACCTGCTAACTACTCCCACATCGTACATGATGTCAGGCCTGGTGAAGGTCAAGTAGTGTAAGCTCCCGACCAGGCTTTTGAACATCGTGGAGTCGATCGCTCCTTCCTTCGAGTCCTTTCTCAGCTTCATCCCTGGATCAGCAGGAGTGGAGATAGCCTTGCTATCCTCCATTCTAAACTTCTTCAAGATCTCTTCCACGTACTTCCTCTGTGAGATGAAAATCTCGTCTTCACTCTGCTGCACCTCTACCCCTAGGAAGTAGTTCAGCTCCCCAAGGTCGGTCATCTCGAACTCCTTGTCCATAGTTCTCTTGAACTCCTCAAACATCGCAGGGTTGTTGCCAGTAAATATCATATCGTCCACGTATAGACATATGATCATCATGTCTCCATTCTTCTTCACCTTAGTGTATAGAGCATACTCATACGGTCACTTCTTATAGCCGTGCTTTTGGAGGTATCCATCTATCATCCCATTCCAGGCACGAGCTCCTTGCTTTAAACCGTATAGAGCCTTGTCTAGCTTGCACACTTTCCTCTCTTGGACCTTTACAACGTATCCTAGGGGCTGCTCGATGTACACGTCCTCTTCTAGGTAACCATTCAAGTAAGCAGACACAACATCCATTTGCAGGATCTTCCATCCATAGTGAGCTGCTAGTGTGATGATTAACCGAATGGTGTCAATCCTCGCCACGGGTGTATAGACATCATCGTAGTCCACACTTTGGACTTACTTGTAGCCCTTTACGACTAGTCTTGCCTTATGCTTATCCACGGCTTCGTCCTTATTCTTCTTCACCTTGTAGACCCACTTCACCCTGAGGGGTTTGTGGCCAGTTGGAGGGTCTACCAACTTCCAGGTGTCGTTCTTGTCATCTCATCATCCATCGTCTTCCTCCAAGTTTCTCATGGGCAGCTTCGTCGTACGAGTGCGGTTCACAGTCTGCAAGCAGACAATATAAAAAAATTTGTTAAGGGTCGATGTCGTCTCCTCGTAGATCTCCTCCAACCTCGTCATCTTAGGTTGAGGATGATCAGCCTTGCTCCCGCTAGTGCTTGCTCCACTAGAACCACCTCCACTTGTACTAACTCCACTAGAGTAGGGAGTAGGAGCTCCCCCTGACTCTCTACTAGGTGGTGATGGTGGCTCAGCTGCACCCATCTAAGTTTCTGCTTCCTGACCACCCTCCTCTTCATCATCATCAAAAAACATCCCCTTGGTGCTCCTCATCTCTTCATCCCAGCTCCAACTGTTATCTTCTTCAAACACTACATCCCTTGAGATGATAGCTCTCTCTGTCACCGGGTTGTACAACTTGTAGGCTTTGCTCACCGGGGCGTAGCCCATAAAAATGCACTTCTCACTTCTGTCATCCAGCTTCTTCCTCCTCTGGTCCGGGACGTGGGCATAAGCCACACACCCAAAGATGCTCAAGTGCTTCACACTCGGCTTCCAGCCACAACGTGCTTCGAACGGGTCATGAACTTCACACTCTTTGTCGAGCACCTGTTCATAAAGTATACCGCACATTGCACTACTTCCACCCAGAACTTCTTTGGTAAACCTTTGCCCTTCACCATGCTCCTAGACATGTTCATGATGGTCAAGTTCTTTCTTTCTGCCACTCCGTTTTGCTGAGGTGAGTAAGCCGCCGTCAGCTGATGAGATATACCATGCTCTCTACAGAACCCATCGAACAGCCTAGAGGTGTACTCCCCACCCCTATCTATCCTCAACACCTTCAGTGGTTGACCACTCTCCTTCTCTGCCATCGCCTTGAACTCCTTGAACTTGTTAAGGGCCTCAGACTTCTCTCTCAGGAAATACACATAATACTTCTAACTGAAGTCATCATTGGAGGTGATATAGTATTTGCTTCCGCCTACTGTGGTAGTCTTAAACGGACCAGCAATGTCCGAGTGAACTAGTTCAAGCTGTCTTCTCGCCCTTCTGGACTTGCCTCCTTCAAATGTCAACATCTTTTTCTTCCCTTCCGTGCATGCCTCACAGACGTTCTGTGGTGGTAAGATCATAGGCAGAACTTCCACCATCTTGGAATGAGATAGGATCTTCAAACCAGTGAAGCTCAAATGGCCCATCCTATGGTGCCACAACCATGCTTCTTCCTCTTCTTCAGGCCTTACCAGGCACACCTTCTCCTCGGCATCCATCCTCAATGTAAAGAGACGATTCGTTGTCATCTTCACCTTCACTACCTCTCTTCCTCGATGGTCCTTCATGACCAAGGACCCATCCTTCAATTGCACGCAATACCCTTTCTCCACCAGCTGCCCAAGGCTTAAGATGTTACTTTTCAAGCCTAGCACATAGAATACATCATTTAGGTGCACCTCCTTCCCATTCAAGGTGACCACTATCACTCCTGTTCCTTCCACCGATATCTTCGAGGCGTCTCCAAAACTGACCTCACCACCATTTGGTTCGAGGCTTGTGAACAGTTCCTTCTCTCTGCACATGTGGTTGCTAGCTCCGGTATCCAAATACCATACATCGTTCCTTCCACCTTCAGCTCCTCTGTAGGTTAGGAACATGATCGGATCGCCACTGGTGTTGCTTGCTTCTGCGTAATGGTTGGCTTCTCCTCCCTTCCTTGGAGCCCAACAATCATAGCTCATATGCCCAAACTTGTTACAGTTGTAACACTGTATTTGGGGCATATCTCCTCTGCCTCTTCCTTGACCTCTTCCTTGGCCCCTACCTTGGCATCTTCCTCTTCCTCCTGCGTCTTGCCTCCAACCTTGAGGTTGCACTGCCTCCCTCTGATGGTTTTTGATTCCTCCACGGGTCTATTCCTCCTCTTATTCCTCTACCTTTACCTCGGTAGCCTCGACGTCGCTGACCTCCTTCTCTTCCAGAGTTCTCTCCAAAATTTAACTGGTCTGAAGTGCCTTCCCCAAGCCACTTGACTCCTCATCATCCTGCAGCATTCGGTACTCGTGGGCTTATAGAGACCCGACAAGCTCATCTACGGTCATCTGGGTGAGGTCCTTCGATTCTTCGATCGCCACCACCACATGACGAAACTTCTTTGACATAGATCGTAGGAGCTTCTCCATAAGGTTCACATCGTCTATCGTCTCTCCATTGCGCTTCATCTCATTTGTGAGCGTCCACAGACGGGTCACATAGTCTCCAACCTTCTCGACACCCTGCATCTTCAACATCTCATACTCGGCCCTGAGGGACTGCAGCTTCACCTTCTTGTCCTTGTCCACACCTTGCATGGAGCGTTGCAACACCTCCCATGCTTCTTTCGAACTCTTCGCTTTCAAGATCTTCTCAAACGTTGCCTCATCCATACCTTGGTAGAGTAAGAACAGTGTCTTCTTGTCTCTCTTCTTGGACTTCCTCAACGCCGTCCTCTGTGCATTAGTGAATGTTGCCTCTGCTTCTGTAGTAAGCTCCTCATAGTCATCCTCTACAATCTCTCATAGCTCCTTCGAGGCGAGCAACACCTTCATCTGGATACTCCAATTTCCATAATTGGTCTTCGTCAATTAGGGGACTTGCCCCGGCATGGCTCCTCCCATCTCATCTCTATTAGTCACTTCACCTCGCGAGCGACTTCCAATGGTCCAAACCTCGCTCTGATACCACTTGTTGGAAACGTGTATGAGTTCCCTCACAAACTCAACTCCACAAACCGATTCCACTAATCGCCAAATACCACAAGATGCAACCGTGCGAGACCGCCCGCACGAACCGCCTAGCCGCGCGGTTTGCAGCTCGGCAAGAACTTCCTCTCGCCGCCGAGACCACCCACACTAGCCGTCTACCCGCGCGAGCTCCCTCCTACGAGACGACCAGGACGCGAGACCACCACACCAACATCGCGAGATCACCTCGGCTAGACCTTCTCGCGAGTTCAAAACAACCCGGCGAGATCACCACCACTAAGCCCGCGAGAAGCCAGCAACCCGCTTGGCAACACCGTCAACCCGCGCGGCAAGGTTACTTCTCGCACGCGCAAACACACTGCTCTCGCTCAGCATGGAGATCAACAAACCGCCCGGGCTACCACCACTGGCCACTCGACTAGAAGACTACACACTCCTACTAGCGATGCTGCGCTTCTCAACCAAAACCGGAAATGAGGAGGAATTTCACTATCTCATCAAACTCAAATGAACTACATGCATGCCTATTTATAGGCTAACAAAATTAACTACCTTCTCTCTCCTATTAAATACACATTCTCTATTTTATTAATTACTCATATATAAAATAATATAAAAGTATAAATTTTGACTTGATCAACAAAAACAAAGTCCAACAAGGTTCCCAAAATTAGTCAAAAATAAGCATTTTATCAAACATGTGAGCCAACTAACACGGAGAAATCAGATGTTGGAATAAGCATTTTATCAAATGATGGTATAAGAAATGTTATAATAAGCGCCACTCTAAATGAAAATAAGCACATCCGGCAAACACATATCAAAATCAGAGGCTGGAATAAGCACAGACGGCTAGCTAAATACAATTAATAAAACTAGATAATGTCTCGCGCGCATCCACTGGATATACCAAATCAACGACTACAATACCGGTGATGGAGCTCGAATACTGGTGGTAGAGCTAGAATGCTAGAAGGGGAACGTCGGCGAGTTAAGGGAGAAGAAAGTCTAGCTTTGCACATGATGCGTTCCTATTTTATATTTAGGAGTAATTTGGTAATATCTTATAATTGTATCTATATATAGTGTGTGTGTTGTCTTATTTTTTATGTTGAATGTATTGTGTTCTTGTCGTGTGTCTTAGCGGCTGCAAGGGAGAGTCTCCCCTCGCCGGAAGGTCGAGCTGTTCAGGGCTGCTGCCCTTGGTGAGATCAGTTATCTTGTAATCTTTTTCATCAATATTACGATCCGATTTTCTGTGTTTTCTCCTTGAGACCGATTTGAATCGTATCAACACAGTCGCCTGAATTGTAAAATCTAATATATTTAGAGGAGCAAAAAACCTGAGCCAGTTACTGTTGGATTATCTAATTTGATTTGACACGTCGGAGACCGGTAGGGTGATAGTATAACGGAGTGACTCGACGAACCCATTTGTGACGAGTGGTTCAAGCCTGATCGGGGTTTATGTCAAGATCTTCTAGATGGGAGGATGGACGGCCACGATCGATCAAGTTTGCTTGAGGCCCTAGGTTGGGGGTATAAATAAGAGTGTTAAAAACCCATCTAAAACACACTTTATTCAGTTTTTTTCTCTCCCCACTCCAAAAGCCCTAAGCAGTCGGCCCTAATTTTTCTCGCGATTCCCTCCGTGCGGCTTCTCGCGATCTAGGCACAGGCGGACTTCGGCATTCCGCCTCCCCTCCACAGGCGGACTTCGGCATTCCGCCTCCCCTCTCCGGTGACAGCATCCAGTGGTCGAAGCCCATCTCCGAAGAGCCCTAGTCATGTTTCTCCACTCGGCGCTCCAACGGGATCCAGGCAAAGGTCTCCACTGCAGTCCACTCGGCTGGAATCGGGTGTCCATCCCGACAGCACTTCATCACCGGGATCAAGATTTTCTGCTCTCATTTGGCCCCATGGTCGGAGGTATAACTTCATTTAACTCCTCTATGCGTGATCCTCATTGCGTTTCCTATCATTTGATATCAGAGTCACCGTATAGAGGTCAAATAAATGCGGTTTTTGAAAAACTTTTGTGAAGATTTCATCCCCAAAATTTCTTTTTTGATTTTTTTGTGTGTTGAGGGATCATCGTGGTTTTCTATTGCCGGTTGTTCTGTGATGGTGTAATATTTTTTTCAAGACCCTGTAATGATTCATTATTTATTTATCTGGAATGTTATGGAACGACAATGGACAACCCCGCTTTCCTGACCCGAATCCGATTTTCGTGCCCACCTTATGGAGGAGATCAAGCGCTTCAAATCCGGTGATCTTTGGGGCTCTCCGATGCGGTGGTGGAGGAACATATCAAAACGTCCAAGTCTTGGCGATGGTGGTGGAACCAGAGTACCTATGAAGCTTTTCAGTTGAAGGCGTTTATGGAAATCGGATTCGGGTCATTCTCTTGTGAGAGCTCCAACCTTTTTCTTTTTCTTTTTTCAGTTTATTTGCATAAAATTAGAATTCTGGTTTATCGTGATTATCAGGAGTAGCCAAAGCATCCTGATAAGCGCGGTAATAGTGACTGTTCAGGGAACACATCGTGGGGTGCGTAATTATAGTCACAAATATCCAATTTTTGCACGTTGCAATTAAATTTTAAGGTTGCTAAAAATTGCTCGGCCCCAGAGGGAAGTAATTGATAACAACAAAAATTTTAATTGGTATATAGTAGTAAGAGTGTATCCCGATTAATGGGTCTCCATGCCCACAGGTACGAGTTCTCATTGATCGTGATACATAATCTTACTAGCTATATAAATAAAGAAAATTTATAAAAAAATCTTATGCGATGGTTAGCGGTCTTTGCCCATAGGGAGACTGGATTTTATTATTATTATTATTAACAATTAATATGAGTTAATTGTTAAATAAAGTTTTTTGTGCCACTCTGCGTAATTTCTTCTTATTTATGTCGTTGCTTTAAAATAAGTTGTAAGCATATAATTTTTTCCTATTTTTTTTTCTTACAGTTTTTAATACGGTAATCGACCCAACTCAATTCATCCCCACTCTCTCGGGAGACAATTATAAAATATGGAAAGATAAGGTACTTCTAGCCTTAGGGTGTATGGACCTTGATTTAGCACTCCGCGTGGATGAGCCTGCTCTCCCCACGGCGGAGAGCACACCAGCTGACCGTACCTTATACGAGCGATGGGAGAGATCTAATCATTTCAGTATAATGGTGATCAAGACCCACGTCAGTCAGAGCATTAGAGGATCTATCCCTGAGTGCAAAACTGCTAAAGAACTGATGGGGGCCATTGACAAACAGTTCGTCAGCTCGGATAAAGCCCAAGCCAGCACCCTGATGGCAAAGCTCTGTTCCATGAAGCTCAAAGGGACAGAAAGCGTAAGGGGACATATAATGGAAATGAGAGACATAGCTGCTCAGCTAAAGGCCTTGGACGTTGATTTTTCGGAGTCATTTCTGGTCCACTTCATCTTGACATCTTTGCCTGCCGACTTCACTGCCTTCAAGGTGTCTTATATGACACATAAGGAAAAATGGTCAGTGAACGAGCTATTAAACATGTGCGCTCAAGAGCAAGGTAGGCTGAAGCAAGAGAAGCTGGAATCGGTGAACTTTGTGCACCACAAGAAAGGGCAATCCAGCAAAACAAAGAGTGACCCAAAAGACAAGGGCAAGGGGATAGCTGTTCCCATAAAGAAACAGGAGAACATAAAGCTATCAACTTGTTTCTTCTGCAAAAGGAGTGGTCACATGAAGAATGATTGCAACAAGTACAAAACTTGGCTCGCGAAAAGAGAAGGTATGACGTCTTTAGTGTGTTATGAATCAAATTTCGTAAATTCTCATGATTTTCATAACACATGGTGGATTGATTCAGGCTCTACAATACATGTTTCTACTGTTATGTAGGGGTTTCAAAGCCTAAGGAAACCTAGTGATGGAGAATTATGCGTCTATTCAGGAAACAAGATGCCGTCTTCTGTTGAAGGTGTTGGGACATACAGGCTCGCCCTTCAAACCAGATACATTTTGGAGTTAGAGAAGACCTTCTTCATTCCTAGTTTTTCTAAAAATCTATTATCTGTATCAAGACGAACGCCTAAGGGCTTTAATTTTCAGTTTAACGTTTTTTCAATTCTGATTATTAAAGATTCAGTCCCTATTGGCTCTGGTAGATTAATTGATGGTTTATAAAGTCTTGATTTAGATTTAAATTATATGCAATCATTCACTACAGTGCTTGATAACGGTAGTACTCATAATGTGAAAAACATTAATTCATCGAGCTTATGGCATAAGAGATTAGGACATATCTCCATAGAGTGCCTTAAAAGATTAGTGAAATAAGGTGTCATTCAGGCACTTAACTTCACTGATTTTGGGACTTGCATACAATGCATAAAGGGAAAGCATACAAACAAGTCCAGTAAAAGAGCTAGAAGAAGTGATGCTAAATTAACGATTATTCACACTGATATCTGTGGACCATTTAACACCATCTGCATGAATGGTCAAAAGTATTTTATTACTTTCATTGACGATTTTACAAGGTACATGTATCTTTACCTCTTGAATGACAAATCTGAAGCACTCGATGCTTTCAAAGTCTATAAGGCAGAGGTAGAGAAACAATCTGGTTTGAATATCAAAATTGTAAGATCTGACAGAGGCGGTGAATATTATGGTAGGTTCATAGATGGAACCCAAAGACCCGGTCCATTTGCTAGATTCCTTCAGGAATATGGAATCATAGCTCAATATACGACGTCTGGCACGCCACAATAAAATGGCATAGCTGAAAGGAGGAATCGTACCTTAATGGACATGGTAAGGAGCATGACTAGTGTCTCATCTCTCCCTCCTAATATGTGGAGTGAAGCCTTGAAAACGGTCGTGTACATCTTGAACTGGGTTCCATCCAAATCGGTTCCTAAAACACCGTTTGAGTTATGGAATGGATGGAAGCCCAGTTTAAACCATGTGCACATATGAGGTTGTCCAGTAGAGGTTAGGGTATACATAAACCATGAGCCGTACAGATTCTAATAAATGGTATGAAGCTATGAAGGAAGAAATTAACTCAATGCCAGTCAATCAAGTATGGGTTCTAATAGAGTTACCAGCAGGTTCCCGTGCGGTAGTGTTGAAACCAAAAACTTGGTCTCTGTGGAGTTCGGGGTCCCAAAAGAGGGGTGACCTCACACCTATTACACTCGGGGGAACGTCACAGACCAAAGACTTGGGAAACTAGGAACAGACCCTCGGCTCCAGCGCGGAGGTCCCACCTCACACCCGGAAGGCTACCTGAGCACTTCCCCTCCCTAGCCAATGCTCGAGCTAGGGTGCCTTGGAGGAGCTCTCTCTACTCTACCAAGAAGAAGCTAAGGGAGGAGGAAGCCAAAAAAGATCCTCCTCCAAAGGCACCCAAGGGGGTCTATTTATAGTTTTCCAAAACCCATGGACCAAAATGACCAAAATACCCTTACGCCCAATATGCCTTGGGCCAATAGAATACAGCCACGTCGGGGGGTAAAGAGGTAATCCCCCCCCCCTAGGGCAAGATGGTAAAACCGCATGGTCCACAAGGGTCTAGGGGGCGGAGGGCGAACCCTCCCCGGACTAGCCTCCTGGGGCGAGAAGGCTGGTCGCCTGGTCTCGCCCCACAAGCTCGCCGCCTGGGGCGAGAGGGCTGGCCGCCCGGTCTCTCCCCGCGAGCTCGCCTCCTGGGGCGAGAGGGCTGGCAGCCGGTCTCGCCCCGCGAGCTCGCCGCCTGGGGTGAGAGGGATGTTCGTCGGTCTCGCCCCGCGAGCTCGCCGCCTGAGGCGAGAGGGCTGGCTGCCGGTCTCGCCCCGCGAGCTCGCCGCCTGGGGCGAGAGGGCTGGCCGTCGGTCTCGCCCCGCGAGCTCGCCGCCTGGGGCGAGAGGGCTGGCCGCCCGGTCTCGCCCCGCGAGCTCACCGCCTGGGGCGAGAGGGCTGGCCGCCTGGTCTCGCCCCGCGAGCTCGCTGCCTGGGGCGAGAGGGCTGGCCGCCCGCTCTCGCCCCTGCCCACGGCCAGGGTGTCGGGGGCGGGATCCTGGTCTCCAGCCAGTCTCGTCATCCCACCTCGCACCTAGCACGCCAGGGGGGTGTCGGTCATCTTGCCGCACCCTCCCCTCTGAAGGGCCCGGGGGAAGATGCCAATTTTTCCTCCCCCTACTAGTATGTTTCCAAGCCAGAGCCAAAATTGGCCACCGAGAGTGCAAAATCTCCAAAAAGCTTAAAAACGTGTCTGCCTCGTTTTGGACCCACTATTCGCGAATACGGGGTTGTACACAATCCTCGCTCTTTTCAAGGTTGGTACAAACTTGGAAAGAAACATCCAACCCAACGTATTCGCGGAGTGTAACTTCCCTGCGGGGTCAACCTGCCATGCCAGCTATGGGAGCTTGGGTGGCGAGACCTCCGCTGGGTGAAAACACTTAGCCTCCCCGAGGGGTCAACCTGTCAAGCCCGCTAATGGGAGCTTGGGTGACGAGACGGCCTCGGGGTGAAAACACTTAGCCTCCCCGAGGGGTCAACCTGTCAAGCCAGTTAATGGGAGCCTGGGTGACGAGACGGCCTCGGGGTGAAAACACTTAGCCTCCCCAAGGGGTCAACCTGTCAAGCCAGCTAATGGGAGCCTGGGTGACGAGACGGCCTCGGGGTGAAAACACTTAGCCTCCCCGAGGGGTCTGTTGATGCGCGGAAACGTCGCGGGGCACCAGCCAGCTAACACGGAGGGGGTGTTCGGTCTCACAAGCTAGGAGAGGAGGAGAGGAGGGAAGGAAGGAAGCCTCTGAGTGCTCGAGAGTGGAGCAAACGGCTTGTCAAAGAGGGTTGCGGGGATAGAGGAGAGGAGAAGCTTGATCAACAAAGCGGGTTGATCAAGAGAGGAGAAGGAGGTTGATCAGGAGCTGTCGAGCAGACGGCTAATGTGACGGCTGTGCTTGCAGGTTGGTTGCCGAGAAGAGCTGAGCGGAGCAGAGAAGAAGCTTGCTGAGCAGAGGGCAAGGAGAAGGTGGCTGCTAGCAGCGGCAACAACACACTTCGCCCGCCGCGGCCTAAATGTCACTCTTGCGACGGGCTTTCCTTTAATTAACAGCTAGAGATTACAAACTTACAAGTACACCTTTACAACAAAGCATTAAAAGGGTACAAGGAGAAGCTGGCGGCTAAAGGAGAAGAAGATGCCAGAAAGCAGAGAAGAGAAGCTGCCAGAGACTAAGTAAAAGAGTCTGCCAGCTGCTGGAGGACTGGAAAATAGAGTCTGCAGTGTCTGCTGGCAAGCTGCTGGAGAGCTATGGAGGACTGCGCGGACAGGAAATCTGAGTCTGCAGAGCTTGCTGGAAGGGTGATGACGGACTGCGCGGACTGGAAAATGGAGTCCGCAGGGTCTGCTAGCAAGACTTGTCTCCACCTTTGGCGGTGCAGAATGAGAGGCACCAGGGGCTATTTATAGGCCTAGGGAAGTTCTTCTAGAAGCGGGGCCCAGTGACGTCAGCATGACAACCTGCGCGGACTCCGCAGACTGGAAATTTGCATCCGCCATCTTGGCAGGTGAAGCAAGCTACAGGAGGCCTTGGAGAGAATTGGAGGCCGCTGAAAGAGCAACTAGATCTGATATACTCTAGAGGGGGGTGAATAGAGTATATGGTGCTTTAAAAGTTTTTACAACAATTGTTGTAATATGTGTGAGCAGGGAAGCAAAAATAAATCTAATCACAGCACTAAGTTAAGCAAAAACTAAGCACAGAAAAATCAAGGCCAGAAACAAAAATGAAAGCAAGCAAAACCAGAAGACACAAGGAAATATAGTGGTTCCCCTAAACTTGGGTACATCCACTCTTCTACCACCCTAGGTAGGAATCCACTGCAGGATGAGTTGATCAGGTGTCCTGGGCACCAATGAGCTTTTGATAAGGTGCTCAAAAACCAAAGCAGATTTTTTGATCAGGTGTCTTGCCACCAATGAGCTTTTGACAAGGTGCTCAAAAACCAAGCTCAAACTTTTGAAGGGAGTTTGAGAAACCCTTTACAGAATGGGGGTGAGAGAGTGATGGCAGTCTTCTCTTTCTCAAACAACTGAGAAGACTATGTGGATTGATGTCAAAGCTCCCCCTGAATCCTTGAGATCTTCAGGATGAAAAGCTTTGCTGAGGGTGATAGGCCTTCAAAGGTTGAACTCCAGCAATAGATGATTTCAGCAAATAGCTGAAATGTTGAATGTCTGAAGTCTGGAAATATGTTGGCCTTGAACACTTTGAAAACTACAGAGATCTGAAGATTTTTAGAAAGCTTGATCTCCTTGGATAAGTGTTCTTCAGAATTCTTTGTGACAGAAGATTTTTGAATGTGTCTCTGTAATCTGTATTGTGTGTACTCTTCTTGTTGTTCTTTTTGGATTCAAAAAACATTCTGTCTTTTATTCTCTGGTGCAGAATAGAATATCATTCTCTGTCAAGTATAGTCGTTGGCTTGCATTAATTGCATCCTTAATTGCATAATCTCTTCTGGAGGAAAGTCCACAGAATTATTCCTTGAAAAATCCCTTGAAACTTGGTCCAGAAGTAAATGAAAACGGCTAGCGAATCTCTGAATTAATTGCAAAATAACTCCTAACTGATTTGAATTTGAATTAAGAGATATCCTGGAAGTCATCTGAAATCGTCGAACTGAGCTCTGCTATCGTCGAGCTGAGCTCAGCGATCTGGAAATACACAGCAGCAAAATATCGTCGATCTGAGCTCAAAGATCGTCGAACTGAGCTCAGAGATAAAGATCCAAAGCATAGTCAAAATCGTCGACCTGAGCTCACCGATCGTCGAATGGAGTTCGACGATATAATGATGTTAAGCTCAGCGATCGTTGAATGGAGTTCGACAATCTGTCGAAGTTGAGCTAGACGATCATCGATCGGAGTTCGACGAATCGTCGTGCTGAGCTCGACGATATGACTTAGTCTCCAGACTGAGAATCCTGGTCTTCAGGGCAGCTTCCAAACCTAGACTTCTAACCCTTAGACTCAATTCTAATTGACCTATTAAGCTATACAGAAGGTCAAGCAAAGGATTCCTAGAGACATAGTGATCCTGACCCAAATTAGTAATAGGGTGTTCCAATAATCTCCCCCTATTTGGGTTAGGATTACTATTTATAGACTTTGGAAAAACTTTAAATAACAACATACAATCAGAAACACAGAAAAGCAACAGCTAGACATAGCAGAAACACAGAAATATATATCATCGAGATAGCAGTCAGAGATCACAGAAAATTTTGCTTACAATATCATTTCTTCTCTTTGCCTTTAACCATTTTAATTTCTCTGTTTGGATTAAGGGCTTCTTTGTTGGATCTGGTGTCATCTGCTGCACCCAAATAAGTTTGCTTTTTAGGCCTGGGGACCACTGCTTCAGGATGTAATTCCATGTATCTGTCAGCATCAAAGAATTTACTGGAAGCATATCTCTCTAATTCTTTTTGTCTCTGTTCAGACATAGTAGAAATGTTGGAAGAATCTAATCCTTGTTCTCTGGCCTTTTTAATTTGGTCCAGTGCAGCTAATTCCTTTAACCTTGCAGTCCAAGCTGCTGGATTATTTTCAGGGTCCTCAAAAGATACAGGTGGCTCATACCTGTTGGAAGGATTGTCTTGAGGAGGCCTGGCAGACACAGTATCTTTTAGCTTGTAGGGGAAAGGACCAGAAGTTGTATCAGAAGAACTATGTCCTCCCCTAGAATATGGGTGCTGCCTGGAGTACCCTTTGGAATATACTTGAATATCTCTTTGAGTACCTCTATATCCTCCTCTCCTAGAATGTGAACCCCTGGATTGGCTTTCCCTTTGGTAAGATCTGGCATGAGGTTGATAGGGAGCCTGGCTTCTGGCTGGGGGTTGACTTGCAGAGCTTCCACCTGCACCTGCATCAGGAGGAGGTGGTGGAGGAGGATGAGAGTGCTGGAATTGGGATGAACCCTTCTCATATTTTCTCTTTTTCTTCATTGTTTTCAGCTGATTCTTAGAATATTGCATCCAGTGTTCAGTGATTGGGCAGTTATGCAGAATGTAATATGGGATATCATTGTTATCTTTAACTTTAGCAGGAGGAACCCTTTTCATTGCTTTGCTCCTTGCCTTCCTTTTCCTGGCAATGGTAGCAGATGAGTCATCAGAGTCTGTTTTAAATTCATCAGATTCAGAACTCTGGTCATCATAGAGAGCATATATTTTCTTCATCAAATCTTTCTTTAGCTGAACAGAGGCAGATGAGGCAGAAGCTGAGATAGCAGCAGCAGTAGGTGTTGAGATGGTAACAGCAGGGACAGCAGCAGATGGAGAAGGTGCAACAACAGCAGCAGCAGGCTCTGGACAGGTGACAACAGTAGCAACTTCACTAACAACAGCAGATTCACTAACAGCCACAGAAGCATCATCAAAGTCTGCAGAAGGCTCAAATTCAGTGGCCTCTGTCATAAGAAAGTCCTTGGAAGATGGTTCAGCAGAAACAGCAGAAACAGCAGAAACTTCAGCATCAGCAGTAACAACATTCTCAGGAGCAGCAGTATCAACAATCCTTTCTTCAGGAGAAGCAGCAGCAGCAACAGAAGCAGAGCTAACAGCAACAGCAGACAGAGGGCTTGCAGAAACAGCAGCAGCAGCATCATGAAGATTCTCTTCATATGACATCTCCCCCTGCCTAGATGCAGATACATCTGGATCAAGGCACACTGCTGTAGGTGCTGCCTGAGGGAAGAGGGAAGAGAGCCTGGCAGAAAGGGTTGCCACTGACAGGTGGAGTGGAGCCAAAGAGGTCTCCAACAGCAGAGTTAGCCTGGGGGCAAGTAACTCATACAGCCTGTCAGCTAGGGCTGAGAGGTCTACTTGCTCAAGAGCTGGAGCAGAGGTAGAAGGTATGGAAGCAGCTGAGGTTTATGGAAGTGGAGAGCTGGAGAATGGTGGAAGGGATGGCTCAGGTGTTGGGAGGGTGGATATGGAGGATAGGGGAATGGATATGGATGGGGTGAATGTTGGTTGGTCTATGATGTGGTGTAGGAGATCTTTGAATGAAGTGGAGGAGGTAGGTAATCCAGGAGGAGATGAAGGGGAATCATCCATAAAGGAATCATCCAGTAGGGTGAAAGATGGAATAGAGGGTGAAGAGGTCACATCTGGTGGAGGGTAGGAGAACAGTGGGTGGAAGTGGTCTGCTGGTGGAGGTAGAATGGGTTCTGGAGAAGGTGTTGATGTTGGAGATGGGTTGGATATGATAATGGTGGATGGAGCTGGAATGGTGGCTGGTATGGGAAAGGATGGAATTGGAGGAGGAGGAGGAGCAACAGCAGCAGCCAGGTCATCTGTAGGGGCAGAGACCTGTGGAGGAGTGACTCTTTGAGTCCTTGTGCCTGAAGTAGCACTGGAGGAGGGCCTGCTAGGCTTGCTGATTTGCCTGTCCCACTTGCCAAAGAGGGCACATGTCAGTCTCTTGGAGGCATTGATATGAACTCCAGAGGAGACTAGCAAGGCAGGACACCTATGCTGCAGAAATACTCCAATAATTCTTCCAAAATTAACAAAACTTTTGTTTATTTTCTTTTTGATGAGGTCAAAGAAGACCTCTCCCCAATTCAGATTTTTTCTATCGACAAGAGCTCCCATGAGGCAGAGCTGATATCTTGATATAGTATCATGGGCAGAGTGCTTTGCCAGTAGCACTTTCCCTACCACATCTGCCAGGAACCTATATTCAACAGACAGATTCCTCTTAAAGAGCTTGCTAGGGTTTCCCTCTGGATGACCCATTCTGGCAAGCAGTTCAGAAAACTCATCTCCAGATAATTCAGCAGAGTCTACTCCATTTCTCAATCCAAAAACTTCTGATAAAATTGTGGGGGTCAAGGGTACCTGAGTTCCAGCTATTGACCCAACTATGGTGTTGTTATCTTGATTATGGGCAGTATAAACCCACTCCTTGATCTCATCAGAAGCCAGCTTGATCCTGGTGGTCATTATGGCAGTCAGATTCTGATCCTTGAACAAACCCAGTATATCTTGAAAAATCTGATCAGTCGTGCTGAAGGATTCTATATCAATGTCAAACCCAGCATCAAACTTCATTGCAGCAAGAACAGCAACTGACACAGCCATTTGTACCTGCAAAAACTCAACAAACAAAACGACCAAGCGTAGAACTGTTTGGAGGGAAAGAAAATCCTTGCAGAGAAATCGAAAGCGCAAAAGAGAACGACGGCGAAAAATGAGTTTTATATTAGGGTTCGACGCAGAATTGGAAAGATCGTTGAACTCAGTTCGACGATCGAGGCTCCTAAAGGAATCTGAAGAGTCTTCAACATCGTCGATCTCCGTTCGACGATCTTGGAGAGCTTCGAGCTCCGTTCGACGATCGTTCAGAGAACATAATCGTCGAGCGTCGTTCGACGATCGTTGACCGGAAGAGATAGTTCATACTATCTGATAGCCGCTGAACTCAGTTCGACGATTTTTGGAAATCGTCGATCTCCGTTCGATGATCTTGGGGAAAATCGTCGAGCGCAGTTCAGAGATCAGAGAAATGCTAGACACTAAGAAAAATCAGAATGTTTGCCTAGTCTTGGTCAATTTTTAAGCTTTCAAAATCTTGGATATTATTTAAGACTTCCTCCATCTAACATTCCTAACTGATTTAGGAAGAAGGTGTGTTTCTTTTCATCCAATGGCTTGGTGAAAATATCTCCCCTTTGTAAATCAGTTGGGATATATTGTAATTCAATTTTATTCTTTTCAACATTATCTCTTAAGAAATGATGCCTAATCTCTATGTGTTTTGTCCTACTATGGAGGACTGGATTTTGAGCTATGGAAATAGCACTAGTATTGTCACAAAAGATTTTAGACTTCTCTAAGTTGTAGCCATAGTCTAGGAGTTGGTTTTGAATCCACAAGATTTGTGAACAACAACTGCCTGCAGCCATATATTCAGCTTCAGCAATTGAAGTTGACACAGATGTTTTTTTCTTACAAAACCAAGAGACAAGTCTGTCACCAAGGAACTGACAAGTTCCACTGGTGCTTTTCCTGTCAATTCTGCATCCAGCATAATCAGCATCAGAGAATCCAGTTAACTCAAATGCTGAATCTTTTGGATACCAGAGACCTAGATTTGGACAACTTTTAACATACCTGAGAATCCTCTTTACTAATGTTAGGTGTGACTCTCTAGGGCTTACTTGGAACCTAGCACATATACATGTAGCAAACATTATATCTGGTCTACTAGCTGTGAGATACAGTAAAGAGCCAATCATTGCTCTATATGTTGTCTGATCAACAGGTTTCCAATGTTCATCAGCATCCAATACAGCATTAGTAGGCATGGGTGTTTTCATACAAGATGCTTCAGACATACCAAATTTCTTAACCAGTTCATGTGCATACTTGGTTTAAGAAATGAAGATGCATTCAGCATGTTGTTTGACTTGCAATCCTAGGAAGAAGGATAGCTCACACATGCTACTCATCTCAAATTTAGAATGCATCAGGTTAGAAAACCTTCTGCACAATTTAGAGTCAGTAGAACCAAAAATAATATCGTCTACATAAATCTGTACTAGCAGGGTATGGGACTTATGGGTTCTGATAAAAAGAGTTTGGTCTACTCTACCCCTTATAAAACCATTTTCCAAGAGAAAGCATGCTAGGGTCTCATACCATGCTCTAGGAGCTTGCTTGAGACCATATAATGCTTTGTTCAGTCTAAAAACATAATCAGGAAAAGTTGGAGAGATAAAACCTGGAGGTTGTCTGATATAGACTTCCTCTTTGATGTCTCCATTCAAGAAGGCACTTTTGACATCCATCTGATATACTTTGAAGCCTTTGTGAGCTGCATAAGCTAGAAATATCCTGATGGCTTCTAATCTTGCAATATGTGCAAAAGTCTGGTCGTAGTGGATTCCTTCTTCTTGAGAGTATCCCTGAGCAACTAGCCTTGCCTTGTTCCTTATAATTACTCCTTGATCATCCAGTTTGTTTCTGAATACCCATTTTGTTCCAACAATGGAATGATCCTTAGGCTTTGGCACTAGTTCTCATACTTTGTTCCTCTCAAATTGATGCAACTCCTCTTGCATTGCAATGATCCAGTGTGGATCTTGCTCTGCATCTTGAATGGACTGAGGTTCAATTTGAGATAGGAAGCAGGTGTGCAATAGGTTTTGGTTGACCTGATTTCTGGTTTGCACACCAGCTGAGATTTCTCCAATTATTTGGGAAATTGGATGGTCTCTTGATGTTACTAAATCAACAGGGGGTGTTGATTGTTCACCAACCTATGTTGTTGTTTCCTCTTATGGTACAACAACTGGCTCTTCAAGTTGTGTTTCAATGTGTTGAGCATTCTCTTCATCTTCACTGCTTTCATCCTCTTGAGTAACCTGTAACCTGTTCAAGTCTTCAACTAGAGAATGTTCCTGCAAAGGTTTTATGGTAGAAGAAATCTTCTCCTTGAAAGACATGTTAGATTCATCAAAAGAAATGTGAACAGATTCCTCAATTTTCAAAGATGATTTATTATAGACCCTATAGGCCTTGCTGATCATGGAGTATCCCAGAAACACTCCTTCATCAGCTTTGGCTTGAAATTTTGCTAAATATTTCTTGTCATTATTGTGAATGTAGCAAATACAACCAAAGACTCTAAAATAGTCAACTTTAGGTTTCTTCCCTTTGAGTAATTCATAGGGAGTCTTTCCCTTTAGTTTATGTATCAGACTTCTGTTCAGCACATAGTTGGAGGTGTTCACTGCCTTTGCCCAAAAGGATAGAGGTAGATGAGCATCTGACAACAATGTAGTGGCAGATTCAATAAGAGTTCTATTTTTCCTTTCAGCTACCCCATTTTGTTGAGGAGTTCTAGGAGCTGAGAAAGTATGTCTGATCCCTTCACTCTGACAGAACTCTTGCATAAGAAGAGAATCAAACTCTGTCCCATGATCACTTCTGATCAGGGCAATGTGAGTATTGAACTCAATCTGTATACATTTGAGAAACTCTGTCAGACACTTAAAGTTATCAGACTTCTTCCTTAGAAAGAACACCCAAGTGAATCTAGAGAAGTCATCTACAACTACTAAAGTGTAGGATTTCCCTCCTAGGCTTTGTACTGTGATGGGTCCAAAAAGATCCATGTGTAATAGATACAATATCCTAGGTGAATCACTCTTATTAAGTGACTTAAAACTGTTTTTAGTTTGCTTGCCTAATTGACAAGCCCTGCAGAGTCCTTCCTTCTTGTAGGGGCCAGAAGGTAGTCCTCTAACAAGGTTGTCCTTGGATAGCCTAGCAATAGTTCTAAGGTTTAGGTGTCCTAATCTCTTATGCCATAAAACATTTGGTCTACAGACAGAGTTAAACAAGCAAATATCTACATCAGTTGAAAGAAAATCTACTAGATAGATGTTACCTTTCCTTTTACCTGTCAACACTATTGTGTTGTCCTCTGACTTGATTTTGCATAAGGCTTTGCTGAAGGTCACCTGGTAGCCTTCATCACACAGCTGACTGATGCTAATTAGGTTGTGCTTCAGTCCTTCTACATATGCTACCTTCTTGAAAGTTACTGAACCAATCTGGACTGTACCATATCCTTTAGTCTGTCCAAAGTTTGAATCACCAAAGATAACTTTGGGTCCAAGCTTGGCTCTGAAGGATGTGAGGTTGTCCTTGTTCCCTGTCATGTGCTTAGAGCACCCACTATCCAAATACCATTGCTGGTTAGATGTTGGATAGGTCTTCACCTGCACATAAGACAATTCATTTGTTTTTGACCCAGTTTACCTTGGGCCTAGGTTGATAACCTTTAAATTCAGAAATGAAAGACATCCCAGGTTGACTCTTATATCCTTCAGGATGATATCTCCTTGGAGGTAAAATCCATTCAGTATAAGGGTTAAAGATTTGGGATGAAGGACCCTTAGGATTCAATTTTGATTTGCCTTTGAAAAATTTTCCAGAGCTCTGACCTCTGTTCGACGATCTTGGAGCTGCGTTCGACGATCTTGGGTCAGATCGTCGAGCTCCGTTCGACGGTCGACTATGGCTGAGGTCAGGTATTTGAGATCGTCGACCTGCGTTCGACGACTTTGGCTGAGATCGTCGATCTGCGTTCGACGATTGTGCCTGAGATCGTCGAGCTGCGTTCGGCGATCGTCGATCTTCATTCGGCGATCGTCGATCTCCGTTCGACGATTTATGCTGGGGCTTAGTTTTCTGAGGCAGATCAGAATTTTTCCTAGCTACCTCTACAACTCTCTTTCCCTTGTCAGAAATGAATTTGATGGGAGTTGTTAGGACTATAGGTTGGCTGGATGAAGCACCCAAGCCCAGTGTACTGTTAAATCTAGAGTTCACTGTGCTTGTGATGTCCATCAGCTTGATGCTTCTCCCATTAAGGGATTCTTCAAGCTTCTTGGCCTCAGAGAGCTCACTTTTCAGTGAAGCTATCTGTTCCCTACAGCACTCCAACTCCTGAGAGAGTTTGAGGTTTTCTGACTTTAGAGCATTGTGTTCAGATAATTGGTTTCTGAGAGAGATAATCTCTTTCTCAGACTTTAGCAGATCTAAACACAGTGCTTTAAACTCAGATTTAAAATCTTATGAACTAAAATCAAAAGAACTAATTACCTGATCTTCTTCAGGTTGAGTCTCTGAGTCTGACTCTGACTCTTCTTCCTCTGAATTGTGCTGTGAGGCATTAATTGCCATCATGCAGAACTCCTTTTCTTCTGCATCATCCTCATCATCACTGGAGCTGGATGAGGCTTCTGACTCCTCTTCTGTCTCACTCCAGGATTCAGCAACAAACTCTTTTCTTGTATGCTTATTTTTGCTTGAGGAAGGTTTGCCATTGCCATTTCTTTTGGAGTCTTTCTCCTTTCTTCTTTCTTTTCTGTCCCTTCTGTCCTTGTTCTTGTTCTCTGGACAGTCAGGAACTATGTGCCCTGGTTTCCTGCAACCAAAGCAAATAATGTCTTTATTATTGCTAATGGACTTGTCATACCTTGGCTTATCCTGCTCCTTGTATGATCTTCTTCTGAAGTCCTTTCTGGCCATCTTGTAGAATCTTTTGGCCAGCAGACTGAGTAGTTCATCATTGTCTGTAGCTTTATCTTCAGGCAGATCCTAAGTTGCCTTGAATGCTATGGTCTTCTCTTTTCTTGTGGCTGGTGAGGCAGCCTTCTGTTCTTCCTCTCTATTCTTGATGAGTAGCTCATAAGATTTGAGCTTACCTAATAGAGCTTCAGTGGTAATCTCATTTAGACTTCTGGCATCCTTAATTGGCCAGATTCTTGAATCCCAAGTGCTGGGGAAGCACATTAGGATCTTGTCATTAAGTTCTGTTAGAGAGATCTCTTTGTCCAATGTCCTAAGTTCACTGACAAATAGACTTAGTCTGTTGTACATATCTCCCACTGACTCAGTCTCTCCCTTCTTGAAGTTCTCATATTGAGAGATGAGATGGTATCTTCTATCCTTTCTCTCATCAACTGAGCCTGAGACTATTTCTGAGAGCTTGTCCCAAATTTCTTTTGCTGAGTTGCATTCAGCTACCTTTTGAAATATGTCATCTGACATTGTCTGGGCTAGGATGTTCATAGCCTTAGCATCAGCTACCTTCCATCTCTTGATGTCAGCATCTGTTCCTGATGGAGGTGGAACAGCATTTGTGCTTGTGTTCTCTGGGGGTCTTGGACACACTGTCAAAACAGAATTAAAGATATCTTCGTCAATAGAATTCATGTAAAGTCTAATCCTTGCTTTCCAAAGTGCAAACTTTGACAGATTGCACACTGGAGGTCTGGTGCTAGCATAATCTTTGTTTTGGGCCATGATTTGTGCAAACAAAATCTAATAATACACTACAAAAGAAGAACAGATCTAGTTTGGGATCTTTGGGTTCAGATGTTAGCCTGTACAACCAATCAGGTATGATATGTTTAACCAACCTCGCTTTGATACCAATTGAAAGAGCAACTAGATCTGATATACTCTAGAGGGGGGTGAATAGAGTATATGGTGCTTTAAAAGTTTTTATAACAATTGTTGTAATATGTGAGAGCAGGGAAGCAAAAATAAATCTAATCACAGCACTAAGTTAAGCAAAAACTAAGCACAGAAAAATCAAGGCCAGAAACAAAAATGAAAGCAAGCAAAACCAGAAGACACAAGGAAATATAGTGGTTCCCCTAAACTTGGGTACATCCACTCTTCTACCACCCTAGGTAGGAATCCACTGCAGGATGAGTTGATCAGGTGTCCTGGGCACCAATGAGCTTTTGATAAGGTGCTCAAAAACCAAAGCAGATTTTTTGATCAGGTGTCTTGCCACCAATGAGCTTTTGACAAGGTGCTCAAAAACCAAGCTCAAACTTTTGAAGGGAGTATGAGAAACCCTTTACAGAATGGGGGTGAGAGAGTGATGGCAGTCTTCTCTTTCTCAAACAACTGAGAAGACTATGTGGATTGATGTCAAAGCTCCCCCTAAATCCTTGAGATCTTCAGGATGAAAAGCTTTGCTGAGCGTGATAGGCCTTCAAAGGTTGAACTCCAGCAATAGATGATTTCAGCAAATAGCTGAAATGTTGAATGTCTGAAGTCTGTAAATATGTTGGCCTTGAACACTTTGAAAACTACAGAGATCTGAAGATTTTTAGAAAGCTTGATCTCCTTGGATAAGTGTTCTTCAGAATTCTTTATGACAGAAGATTTTTGAATGTGTCTCTGTAATCTGTATTGTGTGTGCTCTTCTTGTTGTTCTTTTTGGATTCAAAAAACATTCTGTCTTTTATTCTCTGGTGCAGAATAGAATATCATTCTCTGTCAAGTATAGTCGTTGGCCTGCATTAATTGCATCCTTAGTTGCATAATCTCTTCTGGAGGAAAGTCCACAGAATTATTCCTTGAAAAATCCCTTGAAACTTGGTCCAGAAGTAAATGAAAACGGCTAGCGAATCTCTGAATTAATTGCAGAATAACTCATCACTGATTTGAATTTGAATTAAGAGATATCCTGGAAGTCATCTGAAATCGTCGAACTGAGCTCTGCTATCATCGAGCTAAGCTCAGCGATCTGGAAATACACAGTAGCAAAATATCGTCGATCTGAGCTCAAAGATCGTCGAACTGAGCTCAGAGATAAAGATCCAAAGCATAGTCAAAATCGTCGACCTGAGCTCACCGATCGTCGAATGGAGTTCGACGATATAATGATGTTGAGCTCAGCGATCGTCGAATGGAGTTCGACGATCTGTCGAAGTTGAGCTAGACGATCGTCGATCGGAGTTCGACGAATCGTCGTGCTGAGCTCGACGATATGACTTAGTCTCCAGACTGAGAATCCTGGTCTTCAGGGCAGCTTCCAAACCTAGACTTCTAACCCTTAGACTCAATTCTAATTGACCTATTAAGCTATACAGAAGGTCAAGCAAAGGATTCCTAGAGACATAGTGATCCTGACCCAAATTAGTAATAGGGTGTTCCAACAGCCGCCCCCTAGCGGGCGGCCTGGGCGGACTCCGGGAGGAGTCCGCCCGGTAGGCCGGATGCCGCCCCCTAGCGGGCGGACTCGGGGTGGAGTCCGCCCGGCTGGCCGGAGGCCGCCCCCTAGCGGGCGGCCTGGGCGGACTCCGGGTGGAGTCCACCCGGCGGAAGCCGGTGCCGCCCCCTAGCGGGCGGCCTTGGCGGACTCCGGGAGGAGACCGCCCGGCGGACCGGGGCCGCCCCCTAGCGGGCGGCCTGGGCGGACTCCGGGAGGAGTCCGCCCGGCGGAAGCCGGGGCCGCCCCCTAGCGGGCGGCCTGGGCGGACTCCGGGAGGAGTCCGCCCGGCGGATGCCGGGGCCGCCCCCTAGCGGGCGGCCTAGGCGGACTCCGAGAGGAGTCCGCCCGGCGGAAGCCGGGGCCGCCCCTTAGCGGGTGGCCTGGGCGGACTCCGGGAGGAGTCCGCCCGGCGGAAGCCGGGGCCGCCCCCTAGCGGGCGGCCTGGGCGGACTCCGGGAGGAGTCCGCCCGGCGGATGCCGGGGCCGCCCCCTAGAGGGCGGCCTGGGCGGACTCCGGGAGGAGTCCGCCCGGCGGATGCCGGGGCCGCCCCCTAGCGGGCGGCCTGGGCGGACTCCGGGAGGAGCCCGGCGGATGCCGGGGCTGCCCCCTAGCGGGCGGCCTGGGCGGACTCCGGGAGGAGTCCGCCCGGCGGAAGCCGGGGCCGCCCCCTAGCGGGCGGCCTGGGCGGATTCCGGGGGAATCCGCCCGGCTGGTGGGCAGAGGCCGCACCGAGTGGGCGGCCTCGGCGAACGGCGGCAAGAGGCCGCCGCCCCTCGTGCAGCAGGGAGGCCGCCCCTGGTGGGCGGCCTCGGCGGACGGCGGCTGGAGACCGCCGCCCCTTGGGCGAACTAGGAGGCCGCTCCTGGTGGTGCTGTTGGCGGACTCCTGCAAGGAAAAGCACTACACGATTAGCGAACCTAACCGCATGTCCCGCAAGGGTGAGCCATGGGAATAGCCCGCCATCCCGCAGGGCACGCGGTTGCTAAGAGACCTTGGCGGATAGGGAAAACTGTCCGCCTACGCTGGGACTCGTCGCGATCGAAAGGGAGAAATCTAAGGGTCGCGACTAGCCAGCTGGCCACCTTGGGAAGGTTCGCCGATTTCTGGGTTAACATAATCCCCGCACTTTTTTAAGTTCCGAAGGGAACTTCGAAAAAGTTGAAGACCCACAAAAATCGTGATCCACCCCAAAGGAAAGAGAAGGGGAGGCAAGGAGAGATAGAACCTGAATACTCTCCTTACGAGCTTGGTGTTTCCTGTCTATTTTCCTGCAAGAGGAAAATTAGGGTAATCATGTATGGGTGGCACATCGAGCGTGTACCTGAATTTGCTTTTGCAAAACGAAGAAGGCGTATCTTCTGTAAATGTTCTGCAAAACAAAAGTGAAGAAAACAGAAAGGCATAATAACTTGCAAGTACCTGATAGGGGCTTGCAAGCACCTGTTATTCTCTGCAAAAAGAGAAGAAAGAAGAGTATACAAGGAGGACAGAAACGTGAGTTGCAAGTACCTGGAAGGAACTTGCAAATCTTTTGTGGTCTCTGCAAGAGCGGAAAGTTAAAAGTATGCATAGCGCATGAAAGTAACTTGCAAGTACCTGAATGGAGCTTGCGAGTGTCGGAGATCTCTACAAGAAGAGAGTTAGAGGCAGGTATTGTATACAAAGATAAGCTGCAAGTATCTGAGTATGGCTTGCAGACGTCTATTAACCACTGCAAAGTGAAGAGTGAGCAACAGGTATATAAAATAGTGATTTAAACTACAAATACCTGGATGAGGTTTGCAGGTGTCTGTTGTTCTCTACAAAGAGAAAAGTTAGAAGCAGACAATATTCATATGAAAGGAGCTTGTAAGTACCTGTGGAGAAGGCTCGCAAGGGTTTGCTAACCTCTGTGAGGAGAGGGAGTTAGAAGCAAATAAGACATGAAAATAACTTGCAAGTACCTGTGAAGAGAAGGTTTGCAAGTGTTAACTGTTGACTGTTGACGAGACAAGGACGATATGACCAATTAGCAAGGAGAATGCCTGATGAATTCTTATCATGAAGCCCAGATAAATAAATTGAACGTTAACTGTTGACAGATATGATTGGATTGCAATAGCATGGTTGATAGCGCTTGAGCAAGCAATGTATAGAAGATGAGAGCAATAGAGCTTATATAGGTAGAGTGCGAGTCATCATCCGATAGAGCTTTGAACAAGCAATTCATATAGGATGATCATGAGCAAAGTGATTGTTGGAAATTCTTTTGGTAGGTCGAATTAACCTGTTCACCTGTGAAAGAAGGCAATAGACGAAAAGGGAGGTCTATACTCGGAATGACTAAAGAAGGTTGAATGCTGCCACAGGTGTTCCCCGTGGGGCTTATGCATCACTGGCCTGAGAAAATCACCCCAATTATAGTCCTACTCAAAGCGGGCTGGTCGTGCATCCTCAAGGAGGGCACAAAAGAGGAAAGCAGGGGAAGGTCCTGAGAAGGACCGCTAGAAGCAAGGAAGATCCTGAGAAGGATCGCTAGAAGCACTGCTCTCTTGCCTTGGGCATAAGCATCACTGATCAACGAGACAGGTTGCGCCAAGAGGCCTATATTGTCTGTGTATTGATCAGTGGAGTTGTGAGAACCCGAGAGGCACGGATCGAGGGTACCGGAGAGTGCTCGGCCACCACAGTTGAAGGATGATCAAAGAGACAAGGCTACGCTTGATCTCCATTGCTTGTCCAGCAAAGATCATCCTAAACGTAATGTATCCTTTACGAGGCGCATCAGAGCTAACACATGGGGATCCCCTAGCACACACTCTGTGTCAGATGCCGGCTAGGATCCTAAGTCTGAAGCCCATAATCGTAGAGTGAACTGCTCCCACTACACATATGGGTATACTCCCACCATATGTGGTCGAAGCGGTAGTGCGAGAACAAACTACGGAGGGAACGTTTCAGACTCGGCGATATCTCATTGGCGTACTGATCCCAGAGAGAGAAGAAGAGGAAGGGGCAACACAAAAAGGGAACTGTGTCAGTATGAGATCCCTGAATAATAGCTTTGTAGAAAAGCAAGAAAAGAACACTGAGAAGTGTTTGGTAATGAAAATGTTTGAAGAGAGAGAGCAAGAGTTGAGATAACTCCTGAAGGTTGTAAGGAGCTCTGGAGGACTGTGAAGTCCATCGCTCTGGAGGACTGTGATGTCCTTGCTAGTTTAGAATAGCCTTCCCAGCACACCCTCGTCATTGGCATCAAAGCATTCGACGTCTTGGTGAACAACAAGGAGAGGAGGCTCTTCGACGTGGTTAACTCCCCTTGAGGAGCAAGGAGCGTCTGCAATTTCTTTGCCCTTTGAGGTTGATGGATCAGGGCGATCTTCTTTAGGAAGCAGGTCATGCATCTTACCCTGCCGGAGCATCTTTTGCACAAGCTGGCGGAATGCTCGGCAGTCTTCTGTTCGATGGCCTGACTCTTTGTGGAATTCACAATAAGGCTCTGAGTTTCTAGACCTCTGATCGGTCGGCCTATAGGGCTTCTTGTAGTTGGCCCTGTCTTTTATGATTTGGCTTACTTCTTGCATGATTTCGTCGAAATCCGACTCATGCAAGTCATCGTCTTGTTGCTGATGAATTGCTGCTGCTTGAGAAGGAGCTAGTGGTAGCAATGGATCTTGAGCATCGCGGCTCGGGAAGGAGTATCGCTGGCGATAAAGCCTTCTCTCCTTCCTTGAGTGAGTTGGGAAATGATTGTAAGGAGACCTCGGAGGCTGCTTACGAAACGGATCTTTCTCTGATATGAGCTTGGAGACGAAGCCTGGATTGCTCTTCTCGCCTCGGATGTACGAGTTGGCTAGAGCAATCAGCTCCTGGTATGTCCTTGGAGCACGGACATTGGCTTCAAATTTGAGAGGCCCTTCACGAAGACTGTGGATAAGAGCCACTCGATACATTTCTTGGTCCATGATTTCGATGTCCAGAATCTCTCTCTGGAATCGATCAACGAATTGAGACCAAGTTTCATCACTACGCTGTCTGATCTCAAAGAGGGCTTCAGGACCGCCCTTTCTCTTGGTTGAGGTAGAGAATCTGAGAAGAAACTCCCTTCGTAGATCGACGAAGGAAGTGATGGAGTGAGCACGGAGGCCATAGAACCTGTCCCTCACTTGCCCATCAAAAGAGGTGACAAGGAGCTTGCACTTGGTTGCATCTGATAGAGTCTTGAGAGCAACGACTGATTCAAAAGCTTGAAGATGCTTTACTGGATCAGCCTCTCCAGTATAGATTGGCAGTCGAGGCCCTCTGAAGTTCACTGGAGTAGGTTCAAGGCGAACGCTCTCAGTAAAGGGCGATGGCTCTTCCTGCCCTCCCACAGCATAGGGATTAAAGGGAGCATAGGCTGCAGCTGCAAAAGAAGCAGGAGGGTAGAAAGGAAAAGTTGCTGCGGGAGGAGCTGAGGCAGGAGCTGGGGGGCAGGGATGACTTCCCTGAAAGTTAAGAAATCCAGCAGGACTTCCCTGGGCTGCTTGCCGGAAGAAGTTTTGGCGAGCGGCGAACTCTTCATCTTGAGTTCGCAAAGGAGCAGCAGGACTTTGCGGGAAGGTTGGGGTGTAAGGCGGATAGAACGGCGGGCAAGCTTGAGAATAAGCTTGCTTATGCTCCGATGTTGGTGTTAGATTGATTGGGGCAGCTGGAGCAGCCAGAGCTACTGCTGGATGAGAGTCTAACCGCTGCGTGATTGCAGCAAGAACTTTGTTGATTTCTTGGAACTGTTGAGCATTCTCACGGCGCGACTGCTCAAAGGCTTCCCAGAGAGGATCTTCACTGGGACTTGGAGCAAAGTTCTCGGCTGATTGATCTGACATGGCTAACTGTCGCTGTTCACCGTCTGACCGGATCTGAAGGCCGCGTGTTAATTGTTGATGCGCGGAAACGTCGCGGGGCACCAGCCAGCTAACACGGAGGGGGTGTTCGGTCTCACAAGCTAGGAGAGGAGGAGAGGAGGGAAGGAAGGAAGACTCTGAGTGCTCGAGAGTGGAGCAAATGGCTTGTCAAAGAGGGTTGTGGGGATAGAGGAGAGGAGAAGCTTGATCAACAAGGCGGGTTGATCAAGAGAGGAGAAGGAGGTTGATCAGGAGCTGTCGAGCAGACGGCTAATGTGACGGCTGTGCTTGTAGGTTGGTTGCCGAGAAGAGCTGAGCGGAGCAGAGAAGAAGCTTACTGAGCAGAGGGCAAGGAGAAGGGGGCCGCTAGCAGCGGCAACAACACACTTCGCCCGCCGCGGCCTAAATGCCACTCTTGCGACGGGCTTTCCTTTAATTAATAGCTATAGATTACAAACTTACAAGTACACCTTTACAACAAAGCATTAAAGGGGTACAAGGAGAAGCTGGCGGCTAAAGGAGAAGAGAAGCTGCCAGAGACTAAGTAAAAGAGTCTGCCAACTACTGGAGGACTGGAAAACAGAGTCTGCAGTGTCTGCTGGCAAGCTGCTGGAGAGCTGTGGAGGACTGCACGGACAGGAAATCTGAGTCCGCAGAGCTTGCTGGAAGGGTGATGACGGACTGCGCGGACTGGAAAACGGAGTCCGCAGGGTCTACTGGCAAGACTTGTCTCCACCTTTGGGGTTGCAGAATGAGAGGCACCATGGGCTATTTATAGGCCCAGGGAAGTTCTTCTAGAAGCGGGGCCCAGTGACGTCAACATGACGACCTGCGCGGACTCCGCGGACTGGAAATTTGCGTCCACCACCTTGGCAGGTGAAGCAAGCTGCAGGAGGCCTTGGAGAGAATTGGAGGCCGCCCCCTAGCGGGCGGCCTGGGCGGACTCCGGGAGGAGTCCGCCCGGCAGGCCGGAGGCCGCCCCCTAGCGGGCGGCCTGGGCGGACTCCGGGTGGAGTCCGCCCGGCTGGCCGGAGGCCGCCCCCTAGCGGGCGGCCTGGGCGGACTCCGGGTGGAGTCCGCCCGGCGGAAGCCGGGGCCGCCCCCTAGCGGGCGGCCTGGGCGGACTCCGGGAGGAGACCGCCCGGCGGACTGGGGCCGCCCCCTAGCGGGCGGACTCCGGGAGGAGTCCGCCCGGCAGAAGCCGGGGCCGCCCCCTAGCGGGCGGCCTGGGCGGACTCCGGGAGGAGTCCGCCCGGCGAATGCCGGGGCCGCCCCCTAGCGGGCGGCCTGGGCGGACTCCGGGAGGAGTCCTCCCGGCGGAAGCCGGGGCCGCCCCCTTGCGGGCGGCCTCGGCGGACTCCGGGAGGAGTCCGCCCGGCGGAAGCCGGGGCCGCCCCCTAGCGGGCAGCCTGGGCGAACTCCGGGAGGAGTCCGCCCGGCGGATGCCGGGGCCACCCCCTAGCGGGCGGCCTGGGCGGACTCCGGGAGGAGTCCGCCCGGCGGATGCCGGGGCCGCCCCCTAGCGGGCGGCCTGGGCGGACTCCGGGAGGAGTCCGCCCGGCGGATGCCGGGGCCGCCCCCTAGCGGGCGGCCTGGGCGGACTCCGGGAGGAGTCCGCCCGGCGGAAGCCGGGGCCGCCCCCTAGCGGGCGGCCTGGGCGGATTCCGGGGGGAATCCTCCCGGCTGGCGGGCAAAGGCCGCCCCGGGTGGGCGGCCTCGGCGGACGGCGGCAGGAGGCCGCCGCCCCTCGGGCAGCAGGGAAGCCGCCCCTGGTGGGCGGCCTCGGCGGACGGCGGCTGGAGACCGCCGCCCCTTGGGCGAACTAGGAGGCCGCTCCTGGTGGTGCTGTTGGCCGACTCCTGCAAGGAAAAGCACTGCACGATTAGCGGACCTAACCGCATGTCCCGCGAGGGTGAGCCATGGGAATAGCCCGTCATCCCGCAGGGCACGCGGTTGCTAGGAGACCTAGGCGGATAGGGAAAACTGACCGCCTACGCTGGGACTCGTCGCGATCGAAAGGGAGAAATCTAAGGGTCGCGACTAGCCAGCTGGCCACCTTGGGAAGGATCGCCGATTTCTGGGTTAACAGGGTCAACCTATCAAGCCAGCTAATGGGAGCCTGGGTGACGAGACGGCCTGGGGGTGAAAACACTTAGCCTCCCTAAGGGGTCAACCTGTCAAGCCAGCTAATGGGAGACTCGGTGATGAGACGGCCTCGGGGTGAAAACACTTAGCCTCCCCAAGGGGTCAACCTGTCAAGCCAGCTAATGGGATCCTGGGTGACGAGACGGCCTCGGGGTGAAAACACTTAGCCTCCCCGAGGGGTCAACCTATCAAGCCAGCTAATGGGAGCCTGGGTGACGAGACGGCCTCGGGGTCATCATCGAAGCAAAGGGACTTGGGCTAGCACGAGAGATCAACCTGCCCTGCCAGCTAGTGGGAGCATGGCTGCGGAATCATCATCAGAGCAAAGGGACTTGGGCTACCACGATAGATCAACCTGCCCTGCCAGCTAGTGAGAGTCTGGCCGTGGAATCACCATCGGAGCAAAGGGACTTGGGATACCACGAGAGATCAACCTGCCCTGCCAGCTAGCGGGAGCCTGGCCGCGGAATCATCATCGGAGCAAAGGGACTTGGGCTACCACGAGAGATCAACCTGCCTTGCCAGCTAGTGAGAGCCTGACCGCGGAATCATCATCGGAGCAAAGGGACTTGGGCTACCACGAGAGATCAACCTGCCCTGCCAGCTAGTGGGAGCCTGGCCGCGGAATCATCATCGGAGCAAAGGACTTGGGCTACCACGAGAGATCAACCTGCCCTGCCAGCTAGTGGGAGCCTGGCCGCGGAATCATCATCGGAGCAAAGGACTTGGGCTACCATGAGAGATCAACCTGCTCTGCCAGCTAGTGGGAGCCTGGCCGCGGAATCATCATCGGAGCAAAGGGACTTGGGCTACCACGAGAGATCAACCTGCCCTACGAAGCAAAGGGACTTGTGATACCACGAGAGATCAACCTGCCCTGTCAGCTAGTGGGAGCCTGGCCGCGGAATCATCATCGGAGCAAAGGACTTGGGCTACCATGAGAGATCAACCTGCCCTGCCAGCTAGTGGAAGCCTGGCCGCGGAATCATCATCGGAGCAAAGGACTTGGGCTACCACGAGAGATCAACCTGCCCTGCCAGCTAGTGGGAGCCTGGCCGCAGAATCATCATCGGAGCAAAGGAACTTGGGCTACCATGAGAGATCAACCTGCCCTGCCAGCTAGTGGGAGCCTGGCCGCGGAATCATCATTGGAGCAAAGGACTTGGGCTACCATGAGAGATCAACCTGCCCTGCCAGCTAGTGGGAGCCTGGCCGCGGAATCATCATCGGAGCAAAGGGACTTGGGCTACCACGGGAGATCAACCTGCCCTACCAGCTAGTGGGAGCCTGGCCGCGGAATCATCATCAAAGCAAAGGGACTTGGGCTACCACGAGAGATCAACCTGCCCTGTCATCTAGTGGGAGCCTGGTCGCGGAATCATCATCAGAGCAAAGGACTTGGGCTACACAATCAAACCTTACCAAATCCTACATTCTCAAACGGGGAAAATAGATGGGTTACATGATCCCCCCGACTCAGTTTGTCGGGGGTTGGACTCATTATAAGATAAGATACATACATGACTCTGTCGGGGCGAGGCTTCCTCAGGGGGTCTGGGCTCGGTGGTCGTCATCCGCTTCCTCCTCGCCGGACACTTCCATCCTGCTCAGGCTCTCCATGACCTTCTCCATCTCCTCTGTCTTGGCCAACCAAGAGATGGTGTTGACGGCCGTGATGTAGCACTGCCTTGCCATCCTGGAGTCTCCCTTGACTCTGACCTGGATTCCCCCTGAGTTGAACTTGAGGCACTAGTGGAACGAAGACGGCACGCAACGGAAGGCGCTGATGAGGGGTCTTCCGAAGATGGCGTTGTAGCTGCTTGGAGCGTCAACAATGACGAACCGGCAGTTCCTCGAGACTCCTCCCAATTTTACTTGGAGCCCCACTCCACCCTCGACCTCCTTCCTCTCCCCTGAGAATCCGAACAGGGGTCCGTCCGAGGCCAACACCCTCCTTTGCTCCACCTTTATCTCGTCAAATGCCTTCTTGAAAATGACGTTGACAGAGCTTTCGTTGTCAACCAGGATCCGGGAGATGGTGTAGCATTCGATGGTCGTCTGGATGACTAGCGCATCGCAGAATGGATCCTCATGATCCGGTAGGTCCTTCACCGAGAAGGTGATCTTTTCCTCTGGGGGTGGGGTCTGGGAGGTTGAGGCGACGCTCCTTCAGTACATGACATGGAGGCTTGCCTTCCGAGTGGCCTCAACCCCTACTCCACCGTGGATCACTCATATACGGCTTCGGGATCCCATGTCGACATGGTCCTCGCATATATCATCACCCCCTTCTCTGGGTAGAACCTCTTCTACCCGCACCGGCGGCTGCGGCTGGGCAGGGCCTCTCGCCCCCCTCACTTCCAAGAACTCGGGGCAGGTAGCCGTGGCGTGCCCCTCCACCTGGTGGAAGTCACAGTACAACAATGCTCTTTCTCCCCTCTTTTGGCGGGCTGGGCGTTTTGTCCTGTTACCTCTTCCCCCTCCTATCGCCAAGGCTTGCTGCGGCGAAGGCAAGAGTTGTCTTGGGGCTTGCCTCCGGAAGTTATACCTCCCTTGGCCCCCATGAAATTTCTCCCCTCCTTGGATGAGAGCTCTTCCTGGACCTTCGGCAGGTCCTCCCTGCTGCCTCCAGCCTGGTTCCGGACCCTCCTGTCTTTGGAACCCCTGAGCTCTCTGCCCCTCTCTTCTTCTTCCTTCCTGATACCTCGATCCTCCTTGCTCCTTTGTCTCCACCTCCGTCAACTTTTCCAACCTCTTGACAAATGTCGGGTTGGCTGCCTCCATGGCAATCTCCTCTGCCGCCCTTTCCATCAGCTCCTCGAAGGAAAGGGGGCCTTCCGGGTCAAGCTCATCTTGAAGAAGCCCTCCTTCAGCCCAACGGTAAAAGCCATCTAGAGAGCATACCCTGGCATCTCCTGTACCTCCAGGATCTCCTCTTGGAACCTATCAATGTAACGGGCCAGTGACTCCCCGGCTCCCTGTCTTATCAGGAAGATGGACTCAGGACTTCTTTTCCTCTTCTTGGAGGTGGAGAAGCGAAGCTGAAAGCTCCGGCTCAAGTCCACGAACTCATAGATCGACCTCGGAGGGAGTTGATGAAACCAGTCCCTCGCCTTCTCCTTCAACGTGATCGCAAAGAGGCGACACTTGAAGGCATCTGTCATCGGCCTGATGGAGACGGCATCCTCGAACCACTGCAAGTGCTGGACGGGATCATCCTTCTTGGTGTAGTAAGCCATGTCTGGCTCTCTGAACCCCTTGGGAACGAGGGCTGAGATGATTAGCTCGCTGAAGGGTGACCCCCTAAGGGGGGGTCTCGCCTGGTCCGCTCGCGCGACCTGCTCGCCTGGGAGGTTGGCACTCGCCGGGCTGGAGAATAGCTCCCGGCCGGTGAGGTCTCGCTCGACCCCTTCTCCCATCCTCTCCTTCCCTGGCCTTCTTCTTGGTGCGCTTCCTTCCCCCCCCCCCCCCCCCCCCCCCCCCCGCTGGGGTCATCTCGCCTAGACCCCTGGGAGTCGACTCATCGAGAGGGGGAGCTAACTCCTGGGGGGTCGGGGTAGAGCTTCCACCCTGAGGACCAATGCTTCGCAACATCTCCATGATGCCTTGGATGGAGACCATGAACGCTTGCCTCCCAACAAAAGGTCCTGGGCTAAGGAGCTCGCCGAGATCATCACTACCTCCCTGACCTCCAGTCATGACACTCTCCCTAGATCTTCTGTGTTGGTCACTCTCCACGTTCACCGTACCAAAATGTTGAAACCAAAAACTTGGTCTCTGTGGAGTTCGGGGTCCCAAAAGAGGGTGACCTCACACCTACTACACTCGGGGGAACGTCACGGACCAAAGAATTGAGAAACTAGGAATAGACCCTCGGCTCCAGCGCGGAGGTCCCACCTCAAACCCGGAAGGCTACCTGAGCACTTCCCATCCCTAGCCAATGCTCGAGCTAGGGTGCCTTGGAGGAGCTCTCTCTACCCTACCAAGAAGAAGCTAAGGGAGGAGGAAGCCAAAAAAGATCCTCCTCCAAAGGCACCAAAGGGGGTCTATTTATAGTTTTCCAAAACCCATGGACCAAAATGACCAAAATACCCTTACGCCCAATATGCCTTGGGCCAATAGAAAACAGCCACGCCGGGGGGTAAAGAGGTAATCCCCCCCCCCAAGATGGTAAAACCGCAGGGTCCACAAGGGTCTAGGGGGCGAGGGCGAACCCTCCCCGGACTAGCCTCCTGGGGCGAGAAGGCTGGCCGCCCGGTCTCGCCCCGCGAGCTCGCCGCGTGGGGTAAGAGGGCTGGCCGCCCGGTCTCGCCCCTCGAGCTCGCCGCCTGGGGCGAGAGGGCTGGCCGCCGGTCTCGCCCCGCGAGCTCGCCGCCTGGGGCGAGAGGGCTGGCCGCCGGTCTCACCCCGCGAGTTCGCCGCCTGGGGCGAGAGGGCTGGCCGCCAGTCTCGCCCCGCGAGCTCGCCGCCTGGGGCGAGAGGGCTGGCCGCCGGTCTCGCCCCGCGAGCTCGCCGCCTGGGGCGAGAGGGCTGGCCGCCCGGTCTCGCCCCGCGAGCTCGCCGCCTGGGGCGAGAGGGCTGGCCGCCCGGTCTCGCCCCGCGAGCTCGCCGCCTGGGGCGAGAGGGCTGGCCGCCCGGTCTCGCCCCGCGAGCTCGCCGCCTGGGGCAAGAGGGCTGGCCGCCCGCTCTCTCCCCGCGAGCTCGCCGCCTGGGGCTAGAGGGCTGGCCGCCCGCTCTCGCCCCTGCCCACGGCCAGGGTGTCGGGGGCGGGATCCTGGTCTCCAGCCAGTCCCGTCATCCCATCTCGCACCTAGCACGCCAGGGGGGTGCCGGCCATCTTGCCGCACCCGCCCCTCTAAAGGGCCCGGGGGAAGATGCCAATTTTTCCTCCCCCTACTAGTATGTTTCCATGCCAGAGCCAAAATTGGCCACCGAGAGTGCAAAATCTCCAAAAAGCTTAAAAACGCGCCTGCCTCGTTTTGGACCCACTTTTCGCGAATACGGGGTTGTACAGGTAGGTTGCAAATGGGTCTATAAGACCAAAGTTGACGCCTCTGGTAACATCGAACGATATAAAGCAAGACTTGTAGCCAAAGGTTTCCTTCAAAGGGAGGGTATTGATTATCACGACACCTTCTCTCCAGTTTCTAAGAAGGATTCATTAAAGATAATCATGGACCTAGTAGCTCATTTTAATCTGGAGCTACATCAAATGGATGTCAAAACGGCATTCTTAAATGGGGACCTTGAGGAGGAAGTATACATGATCTAACTTGAAGGATTCGTTTCGGAGAAAGGCCATAATCTTGTATGCAAATTATTAAGGTCACTATATGGGCTAAAACAGTCTGCACGACGATGGTATATAAAATTTCACAATGTGATTATCTCATTCGGTTTCGAGGAAAACATTGTAGATGATTGCATATACATCAAGGTCTGTGGGAGCAAGTTTATGTTATTAGTCCTATATGTTGACGACATTTTGCTAGCAAGCAATGATTTGGGAATGATATGGGAGACTAAACAATCTCTCTAAGAATTTTGATATGAAAGATTTAGGGGAGACTTCCTATGTTATAGGAATCGAGATACATAGAGATAGATCTAGAAAGATCTTGGGGTTATCTCAGAAGGCCTATATCAACAAAATTCTAGAGAGATTCAATATGAAAACTTGTTCCAGTTCAATAGCTCATATTGTAAAGGGTGACAAATTCAGTTTGTCACAATGTCCCAAAAATTCTCTGGAATTGGAATCCATGAAAAATATTTCATTTGCATCTGCGGTTGGCAGTTTGGTCTACTTAGATGTTTGCACTAGACCAGATATTGCATTCGTTGTAGGGATGTTGGGAAGATACCAAAGTAATCCTGTAATGGAGCATTGGATAGCTGTCAAGAAAGTATTACGATATCTCCAGGGGATGAAAAATTACATGCTTACATATAGAGAATCCGACAATCTGGACGTGGTCGGATACACAGATGCAGACTTTGCAGGCTGCCAAGACTCGAGGAAATCCACATCGGGCTACATCTTTATGTTGGATGGTGCTGCAGTAGCGTGGAAGAGTGTCAAACAGACCCTCATTGCATCCTCGACTATGGAGGCAGAGTTTATTGCATGCTATGAAGCAACGAAGCAGGCATTGTGGTTGAGGAATTTCTCCTCAGGTCTTAGGGTGATGAATACAGTTCCTAAGCCCATGAAGTTTTTTTGTGATAATGCTGCAACAGTGTTCTTTGCCAAAAACAATAAAAGTGGAAGCCGCAGCAAACACATTGACATAAAGTTTTTGGTGGTTAAAGAGAACGAGCAGGAAGGTAAAATCGTCATCGAGCATATAGGAACACTGCTTATGATAGCAGATCCCATGACTAAAGGGCTCTCACCTAAGCTATACAAAAGTCATGTAGAAAGAATGGGACTTGTGGACTCGCTTGATGTTTGAAGTTGTCATGACATTTTATGTTATTTTCCTGTTGTGATTGATTAATGCAATATTTTTCAGGATACTATCTCTGTTGCGCATATTAAAGTATTATTAGAGATTTAATATTGCATTAAAGAGTGAGAGTTTCCACTCATAAAGAATTAATGCCGCGTAAAGCACTTGATAGGATTTAACAGCTACATTGTGATTGCGGAAGGGAAGTGCCTACTGCTTAAGGTACAACCGCTGCAGTCCATGTGGTGGTGACGTCCTATGCAAGTATGAAGACGTCACATAAAGTTTGGGTCAAGAGTCACTGTTTTTTATTATTATGTATGGTCATACGAAAAGGTTTCATGTTCACTATCACCCTATGAGTCTAGTGTTACTTTACTCTTATAAAATAAAATTATTATTTTCTAAATAATAGGTAGGATTTTCTCCGTGTTGAGTCAAGTGGGAGAATGTTGGATTATCTAATTTGATTCGACACGTCGGAGACCGGTAGGGTGATAGTATAACGGGGTGACTCGACGATCCCATTTGTGACGAGTGGTTCAAGCCTAATCGCGGTTTATGTCAAGATCCTCTAGATGGGAGGATGGACGGCCACGATCGATCAAGTTTGCTTGAGGCCCTAGGTTGGGGGTATAAATAGGAGTGTTAAAAACTCATCTAAAACACACTCTATTCAGTTTTTTTTCTCTCCCCACTCCAGAAGCCCTAAGCAGCCGGCCCTAATTTTTCTCGCAATTCCCTCTGTGCGGCTTCTCGCGATCCAGGCACAGGCGGACTTCGGCATTCCGCCTCCCCTCCACAGGCGGACTTCGGCATTCCGCCTCCCCTCTCCGGCGACAGCATCCAGTGGTCGAAGCCCATCTCCGAAGAGCCCTAGTCGCGTTTCTCCACTCGGCGCTCCACCGGGATCGATCCAGGCGAAGGTCTCCGCTGCAGTCCACTCGGCTGGAATCGGGTGTCCATCCCGACAGCACTTCATCACCGGGATCAAGATTTTCTGCACTCATTTGGCCCCATGGCCGGAGGTATAACTTCATTTAACTCCTCTATGCGTGATCCTCGTTGCGTTTCCTATCAGTTACCGCTAAAAAGATCCGAATATAGATTATTACAATCTTGCCATTGGAAACATTAAAGCAACGGAAAAATTAAACGTGATAACGGGAAACCAGAAATTGAGAAAAGAAACAGCTATTGGGACTAAGGCTCCGTTTGGGGGGACTTATTTTCACCGGTCAAGCGGTTACGACCGCATGAACCGGACCTTAAATTAAGGTCCGGTTCATGCGGTCGTAACCGCTTGACCGGTGAAAATAAGTCCCTCCAAACGGAGCCTAAATTGGTTCAGGGACTGATTTGTGATTTCTATTTGTTTCTGTCACTTAACTTTTGTTATATGCCTCCATCACTCTCCATTGTAACGATAGATTTGGGGCTCTTCCATCGCCACAACTCTCCATCGTGGGAGAATTAACCGATGGTCGCCAGAGAGGAGCCGAGCACAGCCATCGAAAAGGAAGCCATTGATGGGCCGCCATCCCCACCGTCAATGGCGATACTTCACATGCCAAACACAGGGAGTCGGGGGAGTGCCGTGGTGGATGGCGAGGGCGGTGGTGCGACGCTGGACAACGGCGAAGATTCATATATACTTCCAGAAGGGCCTGATCAAGGGCAGCTGCATGGGACTAATCGAAGGAGGACCTGTATCAAAAGAGGCTCGCGGTACCAGCCACGACAGCTGCAGCTATCTCCCTGACGACATGTTAAAGCACGCTTCTCAGGCCGATAACCGGTGGGTTTGGAGTTAGAATTGAAGGCGGACTTGAGTTATTACACAGAAGGTTCCACGTAGTTAACAAAAACAAGAGAAGGGGATGACGGAAACAGTCATTATGAGTAAATTGACTTTTTCAACCCTTTGGAAGCTCAGGGACTGATCTTAAAAAGTAGCCAAAGTTCAGAGACTGATTTGATATTTTTGTCTGCTTTTTGGTGAATTTCATCGGGTGCACTGCGAAATCATATCTCGCATTATAAAAAAGATTGTTAATTTCATTGTGGTTTTTGTTTTTTTGCTTACTACTGATTTATTTTTCTTGAGTGTTCCTGCGACCTACTGTTTTTTAAAAAATCTTACACAATTACAGCTCTTGATTAATTCTCCATTTGGGGGACTTATTTTCACCGGTCAAGCGGTTACAACCGCAAGAACCGGAGCATAATTAAGGTCCGGTTCATGCGATCGTAACCGCTTGACCGGTGAAAATAAGTCCTCCCAAACGGAGCCTAAGTGACAGCTCTATTAATCCGCCCTCATGCACGCGAAGCAAATTTAGTATAATACGTCAGTTATATAAATTAATTACAAAGTTTATTTGACATAATATTTTATTTATATATAATTATTCAGTATATCTAAAATGTGTAATTAAAAGAAAAACAAAGATTTTAAGAAGGGCAAAGGAATGTGATATTCTTTCAATATAGATACTCACCATATATAACATATTAATTTTCTTAAAAAATATATATATTCATAATAACTAAAACAATGAAGTAGTGAATATAATCATTCGTTTAATAAGAAGAGTAAATGTGTTATGTTCAATCTATATAATCATTCCAATGAGTCGATATGTATTCCTAAAGTTAAAAATTAGCATTATAGGGATACAGTCCCGTGGGGAAAAGAATTGAGGATTTTCTATGCAGTTTGACCGACCCGTTTTGGACGAACAACGGATGCGGTTGAAGCGATCGATACTAGGTATACAATTACTAAGGCAAATATTGTTGTCGAATACGGTTGCGCAAGCTGGCGAGGTACACAGCCGACAACGTTGTGACAAGTCTTTCAAGATATAGCCCCCGTGGAAGACTGACGGTTTGCACAACTATTTTTATCAGCTGGTAAAACCTAACTCTCAATAACCATGGCATCGACATCGTCTTCTACGCTTTTATTTTATCTATCTCCTGGAACCGACCGCCGCATAGAAACCGGACCGCCGAGTGCCTGTTTGTTTGGTTCTTGTTTGGAGGACGCGGTTCCAAAATTATTATAGAAAACACTGGCAATGCTCATCAGGGCGGATGGGCAACCTCAGGTGCTCTCCATTGAGTTTCCAACACGAATTTTGAATTTTAGTTTGTTAATTTTATGCCTATGCGTTTTCCGTAAACTCCTTGCAGTTCTAGGGTTTGAGATATTTTAAATTTTGAAATTCATCCACTTTCTGTAACTGCATCTGTTCTTGATCTAGTGAAAAACAGACTACTGATGTAGATATGTGTCTGTTGCGTTTTTCATTTTTTTTTTGTCTATTCGATCGCTCAACTCACGTTTACGTAACACAGTTGACGATAGCGAAACTCAAGGAAACTCCGACTCCGCAAGCGCCGAGCGCATCGTCGTCTTCGAGGATGACAATAGGCTCGAGTGTCGGCATGAGGGCGGCGGCATCGAAGATCTTTGTTGATATTAAGTCTCTCTCTTTAAACGCAAGCAAGACCGCAGGCGGCTCTACTTCTGCTGGTCATTACAAAGGGTACAAAACTTACATAATTGTTAACATCAGCGACTGGCTTATCATCAGTGATATCGATTTACAGGTGCGAGCGCGTATATACGTGTATGCCTACATATGATTTCTCAACATTTTTTTTAAAGGAATGGATTGAATTTATTACTCAAATTGTGCAGCAAGAAAGGAAGCGCATTAGGTTCAGTTCGTCGAAACCGATGTGCCAAGCTTTTGATCCTCAGGCGAAAGAAGGCCATGACCTGGTCGTCGGGCTTCTCTCCGGTGAAAGTGTGTTCTTTAAACCCCGCAACATCAATTTTCATTGTAATTATTGTAGATGGGAGAGGATCCGTTCAAGATAGTATATATTCTCTATCAAGTTTGAAATATAGTTTATATTATATTTCCAGCGTAGAGCCTAGTCCTGTAGTAACACGAACCCAATAACACACTGTGAATCGGTCAACTGAAATATCTAACAATTAACAGGTTTTTGTTATTTCTGCAACAGAATTAACTTTTTTTCTGTGCAATTGTAGTCTGGACGATGTCGTTGAGGCTGCAGTTGGAGGGCGCAGCTGGTAAGACGATGCCTGTGGGAGTTCAACAGTACAATAAAAATGGCCAAATCACCAAAAGGCATGTCTTTTTTAATAACTAACGTCTTTGTATAATTAAAATAGGCGATTGTTATTAGCACTATACTTTTGGATATTCGCACAACTTTTACTATTAATTTTCTGCGTCTTTTGAAAATACTTTTTGTACATGCATTTTTAGGAAAAGTGTTCAACACGAAAGTTGTATATCTCGACGAGATATACAACTTTCGTGTTGAACACTTTTCCTAAAAATGCATGTACAAGACGTACATTAGGAAATACGCTCAGATTTCGCGTCTTTTAGAAATTCGCCTTATACATGCATTTTTAGGAAAAGTGTTCCACACGAAATTGTAGATCTCGACGAGATCTACAACTTTCGTGTTGAACACTTTTTCTAAAAATGCATGTACATGGAGTATTTTCAAAAGCCGCAGAAAATTAGGAGTAAAAATTGTCCGAATATCCAAAAATGTAGTGCTAATAACAATCGTCTTAAAATATATATAAAGAAGTAATTCTTTTGGACTATCAAATGCAACATTTATAATATGGTCATACACCTCCCCTATAATGACCATATAATATGTGTCCGGTCGGGACCCCACAACATACAGACTCCACAGCTTCAGCATTATAAGATGATATTTAAACTACCGGAACTCAAAACTCAGACATCAACAACAAAAAACATATTATAATTTATTCTATGTAAAAAGAGAACAATATTATTTTCCTTAATTTTAAAATCTTGTACAACAAAAAAATATTTATATAGATTATAAGAGAGAGAATATTATAATTTATTCTATGTAATAAATGCATAAATTCATGTGTTTCTTCTTTGATGGCTAGTATGTTCATATTGAGATTGTAATATGTGTGCTTGATTAATACACAATCATGAGAATCGATTGACGGGTTGTAACTTGTCAATCGTGCATGTCTCAATAAGGAAACAATTCAAACTTAGGAAGATCAAATCATCACTTTGATTTTGTGTCTCTAACAAGTGGGACACATTCGTTATGAGGGAGAGTCTACTTCAAGATGATATATTAGGATACCTTGTTGTTTTAATCACAATGTTTTGTGAAGTTCATGCGAACCCAAAACAACTCATCAGCGTGTGAAGCCTGTTCGCAACCAAGAGCAATCAGACATGCACTAAAGATCTGTTCCATGTTCCTAATATTGTGTGGGTGCGCGCGAGCGCGGACGCGCGTGTCTGTGTGTGTGTGTCTGTCTGTCTGTGTGTCTGCGTGTCCGCGTGTCTATGTGTCTGTGTGGCTGTGTGTCTGTGTGTCTGTGTGTATGTGTGTCTGTGTGTCTGTGTGTCTATGTGTTCGTGTGTCTGTGTGTCTGTGTGTGCAACTGATGGATATGTCAATCATATTTAATGTACAACTCATATTTGATGAAAGGGTCATATATATCAGGACCAATTGTGGGCCCCCAAACCTTATAAGTTTGATCATTGATCGAGGGAGACATCATCAAAGGCAGATGGGGCTCATCCAAAACTCGTCATGCATGTCCAATAGATCACTTCGCTCACAAGTTTCTTCAATTTTGAGCCCGTTAGCGATGAACTCACTAGGTTGACAGAAGCTCACATGCGAGCTCTCCTCTCAGGAAGCTTCTAGCTTTGCGATCTGACTCGAAGCACTCCATTTCAGCTCGCCTCCTTCAAAGGACCTCAGGAGCAAGTTTGACTAAACTATCTAGGCTGGCAGAAGTTCACTTGCGAGCTCTCCTCACATGCAGCTTCTAACCTTACAACCTCGCCCCAAGCACTTCCAATAACATCGCCTCCTTCAAAGGCCCCATGGTGCAAGGTCGCTAGGGAAGCATTTTCTTAGTGTGCAGCAAAGGCGGGAGCAGCTATTCGCAGAACATGCCCCCTTTAGATTGCGTATAAATTGGACCTCGATGCACTAGTTGAAGGCACGTTGACCCCCCCCCCCCCCCCCCCCAAGGTTTCTATTTACCAAGACCGTGTCTCTTTCCGGTGCAAAGCTCAACATTAATTTAGAAGGGGAAGCTTCTTTAGACTTCTGGATGTATGACGAGACCTTCTCGTGGGTCTCTTTCGTAGGCAGTTCAAAGAACATCTTAGCCTTTTGACTTCTTATTGTGTATTGCCTAGGTCGACTGCTACATAAATAATCTTTGATCACTCTCTTATCCAAACATTACATTGTGAATTAGCTTTCTCAATACTTAAAATTATCATTATGCTTATTTATGTAATTTGTATTATAATTTATAACCATTATGCTTATTTATGTAATTTGTATTATAATTTATAACCATTATACTTTCTGATCGAGCAGCTATATGTATTTGTTTCTCTATGCAGTCACTGTACTTGTGTTGCATGGGTTCCAGATGGAGAAGGCTGTTTTGTTTCTGCCCATGCTAATGGATGTCTGTATGTGTATGAAACGGTAAGCAAGCTCAAAATTTAATATATTTATATATATACGAGTGATAGTGGATGGGGGCTCCCATGCCACGCGAGACAGTACCCACTGCGGTGGGTTTCGTCCGCCCGCGGCGGGATTCTCCCGCCCCCGGTTATTTTATTAATATCCTAAATATTATTTTTCATTTATGTAAATTGTTTTTATATATTATTTTTAAATTATCATATAATGTTTTTCAGATTTTGTTTTATATTAATTATTTTTTAAATTAATTTTTATATATTATTATATAGTGATTTAAATTTGTTGCCTATAATCTAAAGTTTTTTATTTTAATTTTACTATTCCTCCCGCCTGAATCATGTCTCCCTTGTCACAACCCGCATTTTCACCGCAAATAAAGCTTATCAGAGTAAGGGAAAATGTGCGTCATGATGCCACGTCAACAGGGGATAACTGCAGACGCTCAGTCAGACACCAACTAAACATGAAGAAATGTTCTTTTTAAGTTATTTTAAAGAAAATCAGTTACGAGAAGAAGTTAGTCGTATCCCTCGGCTTAGTGGCTCATCTAGGGCACAAATTAAAATATATGATACGCTGCGGAAAAATACTTGATTATATTAACTCAAACATCCTACATGAGTGAAAACGTCCCTATAGGACAACTCATGTTATGCAAGACTCTAAATTTATTATAGTAGGAAAGATCGCTTTTACGGTCGCTAAAAATAACAATGTAGAGTTTCAAATTATGCAATGCATGAAGTGATAGTAGTAGATTTTATAGCTGAAATTACCTAACATGCATTTCTAGCATAAATCCTCCCAGAGAGCAAGTAAAACATCCACTTTTAAGTAAATAGTAGCTAGCAAGTATATACAACTAACAATCAGTGGGCGCCAACAAGCTGACATGAACACACGTACAAAAGTATGTCTGAACTAGTAAAAACAAAACCAACAACAAACTACCTCGCTATAACGAGGCAACAACCACGACCAATACTGCCGCCAGAAATCCAACACCGACACTGCTAACTGCTACTGTTCTGAACCTGAGGCATTCCAAAAACAGAATATCTCAGCAAGAAGGTACAAGTAGTGGCAAGAAAAGTAATAAGCCAAAATAAACAAAGGTCGACAGGGGTACCAACCCAAGACCAAAAGCATTGAAGTAAAGTACAAAAGAAAACAGGGCATCAATAGGAAAAGAACTCATACGTGATTTTTCACGTCCACAAGGGTGCACCAGACGCACAAGGCTATAAGGTGGCTACATGATTATTTCACCAGAAAGAAAAAATACAAAACCTTTATTAGGCACCTGTGGTCGACTCTACCCGAACACACGGGCGAAGTGGTCACTCTTGGACGCACCACCTAAAAACACGGGCGAAGTTGTCGCTCTTGGACACACCCCCCAAAAAGCACGGGCGAAGTGGTCACTCTTGGACACACCCCCCAAAAAGAAACAAAACGGATATATAATTCGTCTAACTGCGAGGGAGTCTCATAGTCTCCACCATACACTATAGACATCCAAAAACCAAGTAGACTTCCACAGGGCACTAATGAAGGTGACAAACACTGCAGAGGTGGAATCGCCCACTAACTCTCGCATTAAAGAACCCAAAGAAACCACAATACAAAATATCTCGGGATTTGCCTCGACAGATTCTACTAGACATTACCGAACTCAAGACGCGGTTGATCAACCCTTAGGAACGATTTACAACCCTAATTATACTCTAATACGTTTGATAACGAGAGCTAAGACACTTAAGCCATCGCTAAGACACTTCAAGAACGATTAAACATAAATAGACAAGATCGAGGTTATCATGGCAAAACATCATAACGACATGTGATCAACAAAGCGTTTAATCATAGCAATAATTTGGAAGAATAATTGTAGAAAATTTTAGGGGACGTGAAAACATAGCCGTTACCATCGATTCGGACAAGGAGAAATGAGGAGAAACCACCACTTGCCTTGGTTTTACCAGAAAAGTCCACCGAAATCACTCCACGTCATAGATCGGGGCAAAAGGATGCGGGAGAGGTTGAAATCTAGACAAAAATGGCCAAAATAGAGGTTAGGGCCGAAAAACACTAACGAGAAATCTCAAGAAACGGGAAAGAAATTACCACGAGGGCGTAGCTCTCGGCGAGAGCTTTTCAGATCTATGTTCGGATGAAGATTTCGAGCACCGGAGTACTATCAGCGGCCACCGAAAAGTTCACGAAATCTCACGCTCCGCCATCACCGTCCTCACTTTTCTTCAACTCTGGTTCGGTTCAGTGAAGAAGAAGAAGAAGTTCTAAATAAAGAGTGGGGTCAGTTCTAATTCTAAGTATATATATAGAGGTATTTATGAAACGTTTTGTCTAAAAACGTACTATTTACGAGCGGGTGAGCGAAAAAATGAAATTAGGGGTTCAAAATGAATTCAAATCGAAACGTGGTCAACATGAAAGTTGTAGATCTCGTCGAGATGAACAAATCTCATGTTGACCATTTTTTGATACGATACCGTTTTGACTCTTAAAACGGCCTTTGAGCGCAAACAGAAACAGCCTACTCGAGTGGCAGCATACCTACTCGAGTAGCAGCATACCTACTCTAGTAACAGCATACCTACTCGAGTAGTAACATAATATACTCGAGTAGAGGCTCATTACTCGAGTTAAAACATGAATTACTCGAGTAGAAGCAGCATATACTCGAGTAGCAGCTCATCACTCGAGTTATAGCAGAATAAAATGGAATTAGGGGTTTAAAACGACTTCAAATAGAAACGTGGTCAACATGAAAATTGTAGATCTCGTCGAAACGAACAAAGCTAATGTTGACCATCTTTTTATACGATGTCGTTTTGACCCTCAAAATGATGTATGAACGTAAAACAAAACAGCCTATTCGAGTGGCAGCATACCTACTCGAGTAACAGCATACCTACTCGAGTAACAGCATACCTACCCGAGTAGTAGCATACCTACTCGAGTATTAACATAATATACTCGAGTAGAGGCTCATTACTCGAGTTAAGACATGAATTACTCGAGTAGAAGCAGCATATACTCGAGTAGCAGCTCACCACTCGAGTTATTGCAGAAACAACAGAAATAGGGGTTCAAAACGGCTTCAATTCGAAAAGTGGTCAACATGAAAGTTGTAGATCTCGTCGAGACGAACAAATTTCATGTTGACCATGTTTTCATACGATGCCGTTTTGACCCTCAAAACGGCGCCCGAGTAAAATCAAAAACTGGCTAATCGAGTAGATCCATAGCTTCTCGAGAAGACTCAGCACGGAAGCCCAAACGAGCGCTGAATTAAACGAAACTTGCACCGAAGGCGAACACTAATGCTAAAAATCTAACGGCGAAATCAAAACCAGAATCCGACGAGCCATTCCCGAGATATTAATCTTCGAAATATACGGCGAACATAAACAATCCAAAACTTCAATCGCGCGCCGAGACTCAAAAAATGCTCGGATTGCGACAAAACTTGACGAACAAGTCCAAAATTACTTAACTTAAATTCCAAACGCAAAATCTTCACATTACAACAAGAATTCGGCCTACTCGACCGCACGGACGCGAAAATGCCTTAACGACATTGCGCCGTCAACTCGACGTTAAAAGTAACGCCACGACGTCATAAATCTGACGTTGCCCAAACAAATAAAATCATCGAAAAATCGGGGGCGTTACAATCATTCCCCCTAAAAAGTAGTTTCGTCCCGAAACTTATCATAACTCAAAAACCAAACCAAAATCGATAAAACCATGCATAACTGAAAACATAGCAACATACCTGAAACTAAGAGAAGAGGTGCGGATGAGATTCTCTCATGGCTGATTCCAATTCCCACGTCGCACTCTCGACGTCTTGATTTCCCCAAAGAATCTTGACCATAGGGATGGTCTTTCTCTGCAACACACGCTCTTGAGAATCCAGAACACGAATAGGTTCTTCCACAAATGTAAGGTTGGGCTGAATCTGGGGTATCGAGTCAAGGACTTGACGGTCACTACGAACACACTTCCGCAACTGGCTCACATGGAACACATCATGGACACCAGGGAAGGTCGCAGGCAATTCCAACCAATAAGCTGACACTCCGATGCGCTCAAGAATCTGGAAAGGTCCCACATACCGGGGGTCTAACTTGTGGTTCCTTCCAAACCTTTTAACACCAGATATCGGAGAAACCTTCAGAAAAATCAAGTCTCCAACCGCAAACTCCAGATCGAGCCTTCGAAGATTAGCATATTTCTCATAGCGCTCTTGAGCCACACGAAGCTTTTCCCGAATATGGGTCACCGCACAATTCATCTCTTCAAGAGCTTCCGGACCTAACAACGGTCTCTCACCAACTTCAGCCCAAAACAATGGAGTTTTACAACGCCTCCCATACAAGGCCTCAAACGGAGCCATCTGCAGACTCTCTTGATAACTATTATTGTATGCAAACTCCATGAGCCTGAGACGCTCATCCCAAGCACCACCATGATCCAAAACAAAACATCTGATCATATCCTCTACGATTTGATTTACCCTTTCCGTCTGACCATTAGTCTGATAGGCGGTGGAATATCTTAAATCGGTACACAACCCCTCTTGTAAACTCTTCCAAAAGCGAGACGTAAATCTAGAGTCCCGATCTGATACGATGCTAACAGGAACACCATGTAACATGATGACCTCTTCAAGATATAACTCAGCTATCTTTTTCATCGAGTACCCAATCTTAAATGGCACAAAGTGAGCACACTTTGTCAATCTGTCGACTATTATCCAAACAGAGTCGTGCCCACGGGGAGATTTTGGCAGACCGGTGATGAAATCCATTGAAATACTTTCCCATTTCCAACTTGGAATATCAAGAGGTGTCAACTTACCACCAGGCCTTCTGTGATCAGCTTTAACACGCTGACAAGTATAACATTCCGATACAAACTTTGCGATGTCATTCTTCATCCATGACCACCAAACAATTTGATTTAGATCTTTATACATCTTAGTGGAACCAGGGTGGTAGGATACACTGGAACCATGGGCTTCAGCACAGATCTTAGCTCGAATATCGCCAAAGGCGGGGACGCAAAATCTACCCCGATACTTCAAGGTGTCCCACTCATCCACAGAGAAATCAGGTAGTTCTCCCTTCAAAGCTCTATTCCGGAGGTGCAACAAATCAGGATCATCCTTCTGATGTGCTCGAGTAAGGGAGATCCAAGAGGGTTCTTCTGCTTCTAGACTAGCAGGCACAGTACTACTCCCAACTTCAATATCCATCGGCAGAAATTCTTCTACCAATGACTGTACTGATAGATTAAAAAATTTGGCGGTCTTCCTACTCAAGGCATCGGCTACTACATTGGTCTTTCCTGTATGATAAAGAATTTCCACTTCATAATCCGCCACATATTCTAACCACCGACGCTGGCGCAGATTTAGTTCCTTCTGAGTGAAGACGTACTTCAAACTCTTATGGTCAATATAGATCTTGCACATCGCGCCATATAATAAGTGTCTCCAGAAATTTAGTGCATAAATTACGACAGCAAACTCCAAATCATGCGTCGGATAGTTTCTCTCGTGGATCTTTAGTTGTCTCGATCCATACGCAATCACCTTACCATCTTGCATTAAAATGCAACCAAGTCCGATATGTGACGCATCGACATACACAGCATACTCAACTCCTTCAGTAGGTAAGGTTAAAATCAGAGCAGTACATAATCTCTTCTTCAGCTCTTGGAAAGCCTCTTCACATTTATCACTCCAAATGAAAGCAGTATTCTTCTGAGTAAGTCTAGTTAGAGGAGCAGACAACACCGAAAATCCTTCCACGAATCTTCTATAATAGCCGGCTAGGCCTAAGAAACTTCTAATCTCCTTAGGTGTAGAAGGTCTCTCCCATTCCATCACAACAGAAATCTTGATCGGACCTACCGAAATACCGTCCTTGCTTACAACATGACCAAGAAAGGACACCTGGGGTAGCCACAACTCACACTTGCTCAACTTCGCATATAACTTATGCTCCCTCAGGGTCGACAAAATCAAACGCAAATGCTGAGTATGATCCTCAGCATTGCGGGAATACACCAAGACATCATCCTTTATAAATACAATCACAAAACGGTCCAGACCTAGGACGAACTCTATGTCCCTCACAGGAGGAAGACTAGGAAGATTAGCTAGGAAAACATCCGAACACTCACGCACCATACAGATCTCCTCTAGACACGGTAAACCTACCTTGGTTTCCAGAACTGAAACCAAATAAGAAAAACACCTAGAAGCTAAAAGCTTCCGAGCACATACCGCAGAAATAACTAGAGAAGCCTGACACGGATAACCATAACCACTCATGGGTTGACCGTCGTCCATCTTGAAGCCCAAGCGCTTAACCTTACACTGGGTAACAGAGTCAAGCCTAGACAACCAGTACAGGCCCAAGACTACACAAAACCTTCCAGGTCTATCACCTTTAAATCAGCAACCACTAGAAAAACAAATAACTGAGTCGGATAACCCTGAATATCTTCGTCCGATACCACAGAATCACCAGAAGGAAACTTGACACAAAACACGTCACCAACCTGATCGAGGGTCAAACCATGACGCTCTACAAAGGTCCTGACCACGAACGGGTGGGTAGCGACACAATCAAAAGGAACACGCGTCAAACGGTTCTTTAACTTAATTTACTTATAAAATCGTATACATAACTTATTCAATCAATAACAAAACCAGATAGAACCTAACCTGAAATCACTTAGGTTGAAGACTGAGTTTCTTCTTCGGTCGTCGCGATCAATTTACCTTTTCCTTTGTCCTGGTTTGGTGGCAGCGGTAGAGCCCGAGGCGGGGCTGGCTTCAGTGGGTACTGAGCCTGGGGACACAAAGTCTTCAGGTGTCCCTTCTGCCCGCAATGGAAGCAAGTCTTTTCCTTCAACCAGCAATGACTCACGTCATGTCCCTTCTTTGAACAGAACGTGCACACCCGATCTCCCTTGGGTACTCCTTGGATGGTGAGCACCCGCTGCTTCTTTTCAGTGGCACTTCTCTTGAAACACCTTTCGAAAAGGTGGTCAAGTCGACCACAGAAGCTACATATTTCTCCACTTCTCTTTTTCAAAGAAGGGACGGATGCCCTAGAGCTTCCATGCTCAACACCCTTCCTCTTCTCTTTCCTCGGTATCATATCACGATCCTTAGCATATCCAATGGTCTCAACTTCAAGAGCAACTTCTACTATCCTCGCATTAGTCTCAGACTGGTAAGTATTGGCAAACTGCTGAATGTTATTTTGGAGACCGTCCAAGAAACCTTTAACCCTGCGCTCCTCAGCAGCTCTCAACTCAGAAGCAAACTTATTAAATTTACTGATCTCACTCTCATACCCAATCACTACGGGGGTTTGCTCACCAGGATGATGTCCTAAGGTGGTAACCAACAATGCCTGCAACTGTGCTTGCATTGCCACGATCTGACCTGCCAGGGTCTCCATGCTCTGGCGTAGTTCAACAATCATCGCCTCACCCCGCGTACCTGACGACTCGCCCTCTGACTGGGGAGTCGACCTGGTCGTAACACGCTCATGCGACATTCTAAAAAAAACACATAACACCTTATTAAAACTCTAGCTTAAACTAGTACTACACCACTTAGTTCAGACCATACTTAAAAGACACTTGTTTACGCTGCAACATGCTCTGGGATTTTTATAATGATGTTATGTCCTACTTAGGATGATATCTTCTCATCATATTGACTCTTGTGCCTATGACATGAATGCATGTATTCTTTATTCTTTTTTTGATTTAAAGCATGTGTGTACATATGTCATCCCGCAAATCTTTAGCTTGGCACGTCGTGCTTATGCAATATTATGTTCTGCATGATTGTGCTATGCATTCTAAAAAGGCCATAATGCATGTTATGAGCGACGTACGCATGAAAATGTTATGCATCCCATACTACATGATATTCTCATGCAACGAAAAAAGAAGCGTGCTAGCCGCATTCATGTGGTGAGGTTATGCATCCCATACTACATAACCCTCACATGTTGCCCCTATGGTGGATCCATATACAGATACATATTATGCATCTCATACTACATAGTATGCCCCGTATACTTCAGTTTATGTTATGAGTGTAGTGTTCGTGTTTCAGCCAAGACGTGCTGATGACATATCGGTGTGTGGTATGATATGATGTTGAACACCTAATACCAACAAGGAAAGGTTGCCCGACAAATTGTCAAGCAACCTCCCTCTGATACCAACTGTCACAACCCGTATTTTCACCGCAAATAAAGCTTATCAGAGTAAGGGAAAATGAGCGTCATGATGCCACGTCAGCAGGTGATAACTGCTAACGCTCATGCAGACACCAACTAAACATGAAGAAAGGTTCTTTTTAAGTTATTTTAAAGAAAACCATTTACGAGAAAAAGTTAGTCGTATCCCTCGGCTTAGTGCCTCATCTAGTCCACGAATTAAAATATATGATATGTTGCGGAAAAATACTTGATTAGATTAACTCAAACATCCTACATGAGTGAAAACGTCCTTATAGGACAACTCATGCTATGCAAGACTCTAAATTTATTATAGTAGGAAAGATCGCTTTTACGGTCGCTAAAAATAGCAAGGTAGAGTTTCAAATTATGCAATGCATGAAGTGATAGTAGTAGATTTTATAGCTGAAATTACCTAACATGCATTTCTAGCATAAATCCTCCCAGATAGCAAGTAAAACATCCACTTTTAAATAAATGAGTAGCTAGCAAGTATCAACAACTAACAATCAGTGGGTGCCAACAAGCTGACATGAACACACGTACAAAAGTATGTCTGAACTAGTAAAAACAAAACCAACAACAAACTACCTCGCTATAACGAGGCAACAACCACGACCAACACTGCCGCCAGAAATCCAACACCGGCACTGCTAACTGCTACTGCTCTGAACCTGAGGCATTCCAAAAACAGAATATCTCAGCAAGAAGGTACAAGTAATGGCAGGAAAAGTAATAAGCCAAAATAAACAAAGGTCAACAGGGGTACCAACCCAAGACCAAAAGCACTGAAGTAAAGTACAAAAGAAAACAGGGCATCAACAGGAAAAGAACTCATACGTGATTTTTCACGTCCACAAGGGTGCACCAGACGCACAAGGCTATAAGGTGGCTACATGATTATTTCCCCAGAAAGAAAAAAATACAAAACCTTTATTAGGCACTTGTGGTCGACTCTACCCGAACACACGGGCGAAGTGGTCACTCTTGGACGCACCACCCAAAAACACAGGCGAAGTGGTCGCTCTTGAACACACACACCAAAAAGCATGGGCGAAGTGGTCGCTCATGGACACACCCCCCAAAAAGAAACAAAACGGATATATAATCCGTCTAACTGCGAGGGAGTCTCATACTCTCCACCATATACTGTAGACATCCAAAAACCAGGTAGACTTCCACAGGGTACTAATGAAGGTGACAAACACTGCAGAGGTGAAATCGTCCGCTAACTCTCACATTCAAGAACCCAAAGAAACCACAACACAAAATATCTCGGGATTTGGCTCGATAGATTCTACTAGACATTACCGAACTCAAGACGCGGTTGATCAATCCTTAGGAACGATTTACAACCATAATTAAACTCTAATAAGTTTGATAACGAGAGTTAATGCACTTAAGTCATCGCTAAGACACTTCAAGAACGATTAAACATAAATAGACAAGATCGAGGTTAGCATGACAAAACATCATAACGACATGTGATCAACAAAGCGGTTAATCATAGCAATAATTTGGAAGAATAATTGTAAAAAATTTTAGGAGACGTGAAAACATAGTCGTTACCATCGATTCGAACAAGGAGAAATGAGGAGAAACCACCACTTGCCTTGGTTTTATCGGAAAAGTCCACCGAAATCACTCCACGTCATAGATCGGGGCAAAAGGATGCGGGAGAGGTTGAAGTCTAGACAAAAATGCTCAAAATAGAGGTTAGGGCCGAAAAACCCTAACGAGAAATCTCAAGAAACGGGAAAGAAATTACCACGAGGGCGTAGCTCTCGGCGAGAGCTTTCCAGATCTATGTTCGGATGAAGATTTCGAGCACCGGAGTACCGTCAGCGGCCACCGAAAAGTTCACGAAATCTCATGCTCCGCCATCACCGTCCTCACTTTTCTTCAGCTCTGTTTCGGTTCAGTGAAGAAGAAGAAGAAGAAGTCCTAAATAAAGAGTGGGGCTAGTTCTAATTCTAAGTATATATATTATATATATATATATATATATATATATATATATATATATATATATATATATATATATATATATATATATATATATATATATAGGTATTTATGAAAAGTTTTGTCTAAAAACGTACTATTTACGAGCGGGTGAGCGAAAAAATGAAATTAGGGGTTCAAAATGGATTCATATCGAAACGTGGTCAACATGAAAGTTGTATATCTCGTCGAGACGAACAAATCTTATGGTGACCATTTTTTGATACGATGTCGTTTTGACTCTCAAAACGGCCTCTGAGAGCAGACAGAAACAGCCTACTCGAGTGGCAGCATACCTACTCGAGTAGCAGCATACCTACTCGAGTAATAGCATACCTACTCGAGTAGTAGCATACATACTCGAGTAGTAACATAATATACTCGAGTAGAGTCTCATTACTCGAGTAGAAGCAGCATATACTCGAGTAGCAGCTCACCACTCGAGTTATATCAGAAAAAATGGAATTAGGGGTTCAACATGACTTCAAATCGAAAAGTGGTAAACATGAAAGTTGTAGATCTCGTCGAGACGAACAAAGCTTATGTTGACCATGTTTTGATACGATGCCGTTTTGACCCTCAAAATGACGTCTGAACGTAAAACAAAACAACCTACTCGAGTGGCAGCATACCTACTCGAGTAACAACATACCTACTCGAATAACAGAATGCCTACTCGAGTAGTAGCATACCTAATAGAGTAGTAACATAATATACTCGAGTAGAGGCTCATTACTCGAGTTAAAATATGAATTACTCGAGTAGAAGCAGCATATACTCGAGTAGCAGCTCACCACTCGAGTTATTGCAGAAACAACGGAAATAGGGGTTCAAAACGGCTTCCATTCGAAAAGTGGTCAACATGAAAGTTGTAGATCTCGTCGAGACGAACGAATTTCATGTTAACCATGTTTTGATACAACACAGTTTTGACCCTCAAAACGGCGCCCGAGTAAAATCTAAAACGGGCTAATCGAGTAGAACCATAGCTTCTCGAGAAGACTCAGTACGGAAGCCCAAACGAGCGCCGAATTAAATGAAACTTGCACCGAAGGTGAACACTAATGCTACAAATCTAACAGAGAAATCAAAACCAGAATCCGACGAGCCATTCCAGAGATATTAATCTTCGAAGTATACGGCGAACATAAACAATCCAAAACTTCAATCGCGCGCCGAGACTCCAAAAATGCTCGGATTGCGACGAAACTTGACGAGCAAGTCCAAAATTACTTAACTTAAATTCCAAATGCAAAATCTTAACATTACAACAAGAATTCGGCCTACTCGACCGCACGGACGCGAAAATGCCTTAACGACATTGCGCCGTCAAGTCGACGTTAAAAGTAACGCCACGACGTCATAAATTTGACATTGCCCAAACAAATAAAATCATTGAAAAATCGGGGGCGTTACATCCCTCTCCCGCCTCTCCCTCTCCACCTTCCTGTGAGGGGTACGCCGCCGCTGGCGAATTCACCGGGGGCATGCCCGCCTCCCACCGGCGGGTTCGCCGGTGTAAAATCCTCCTTCCTGGTAATTGAGCATGGCCGAGGGAGATTTTATGCCCAGAATCATCGCCTTGTAGTGACACCAACACACAGAGTAGTCATCACTACAAGACACCGATCCTGCCGGCAGGTACGATCATATTACATGGCCAATGAGAAAAGATGTAAAGTAAGGAAAAGACAAGTCCACAAATCACAATCCATATATACATATATGAAAAAGGCATAGTCCTCACTGAGTACAAAATGAAAGAGTAAAGAATAAGGGCACAAGCCTAGTACATGTTCAGAACACTCATCAACCTGACGTCTAGTATAGTAGTAGTGTGCAGTAACTGCTCCTTAAGTCCTGCCTCCTCAAACTGGTCGTCCTCTGGGTGGTACTGTTGTTGCGTCTCTATGCGCTCCTAAAATGGCGTGGTCCACCAACCGTTTGTTAAAAAGACTAAGTCACTTTGTCCTTCCCTCACCCCCGCGATTCCTAGACACCGAGTGAGAGGAAGAAAAAGGAGAACAACAAAGCAATATAGAAAGCAGGTGACATGGCTCTAACTAGCAGTATATATATATATATATATATATATATATATATATATATATATATATATATATATATATATATATATATATATATATATATATATATATATATGTTGGGTTTCTCTATAGGGTTGGCACAACACTTGTGCACGCAGCGGAAAAGTAAAACATCAAGAAAAACCCAAAGAGATGCGGATCGAGCCATGACGGTTGAATCAAGAAGTTAACGAAACTAGGCAAAAATTACCTCGGTGGCGTTGAGTCACAACTCAACGGAGAAGCTCCAAACTTTGTCTGCTTGCTGGTGGCGAGTTCTACGTGGAATAGTATCCACGTTTCTGCAGAAGTCCACACGAGCGGGAGAACGCCGAGCTTTCCGTCGCACGGAAGATCGGGAAGGAGAAGACCGCACCTTTGCTTTCCCACGGACTGCTAGGTCCGCGCCAGGGATTGCAGCGCCAGCGACGATCGCCGGAGAAAAGGTGGTCAAGGGAGCAAACACGGCGGCGGAACTCTTCCGGCGGCGGGATCGGAATCGGCGGAGCGAACGCGGAACTCCTTCCGTCGGGTTCGATTCGCACAGAGGGGATAGATCGCACATATTCCCGAAACCCTAAGTGTTATATTTATACTTAAAGTATAAAATAAACTCAGGAAAATCGCTATCCGCAGACCACCCAGAACTAGGGTTCAGAATCGGCGAGAATGAATCGGTGAGAATCGGCGACAATCGGCGAGAATCACTGAGCAGGTTCGGTGAGAATCATTCGGCGAGTATCACATTGGATCGGCGAGAATCAGAGTACAATACTCGACGATTCTCGCCGATCGTCGAGCCACGCTCGACGACACATAATGATACTCGACGATCGTCGAGCCGCGGTCGACGACAATAGCCAAGGTAGTCGATCGTCGAGAATCAACAATTGATTCTCGACGATTCTCGTCGATCGGCGAGAATCAGCAAGGTGATTCTCGTCGATCGGCGGGAATCAGAAGACCATTCTCGACTAATGTCTTTGACCCTCGGACGACGAACCTAACCAGCCCTTCAAGGCAACCTTTGCCCAACTCGATGATCCTATAAGGCAACACCTTGCCCATAACCCTATTCAGGTCGGTGATTGGTAACCTTTACCAACACAGTCAGTCATCCAACTTCTCCACATCTCTTATGTGCGACCCTGCAGGCTCATATTGCGTTGGCAGTGAGATTAGATGTTTGACCACTTCCAGATCATCATGGTAACTCCAACAGACTCCCACTTGATCTCGAAAGTATCAAACCAAAAACCTCACAAACAATGAGCGGCATCTAGCAATGCATCATTGCTCCCCAAGCAATAAGAGTTTATAACTCATAAGCCTATATGACCAATGTATCAGCGTTGTCTTTGTCCCTTTGTCCCTTACATCCGGAAAGAACTAGAGGCATGGACCGTGTCACCCTCGTTTTAGCTCAATCCAAGTTTTCTTGATCCAGGACGGACTACCAGAGAATGGTGAGTCCAATATCACATATTGACTCAACCAAGCATGGCCATGCATTTCTCAGTCCAGTTCCATCAAGGGGCCCATGGATGCAACTCCTGTCATACAGGAAGACAAATCCCATATCTGCTCACACACAAACACCCAAATGATTCGTAACATGCCCAACGACCACCCTTATCATCAACCTTTCTCAAGGAAGACTTTAGATGGCATCAAAGCACGCTCTTCCTCACTTGATGAATGCTGTGACTTCAGGTCAAAGGACCACAACACCATTGTCAATTGAGACCTACTCGTGACACTATTGGATGATAATCCACAGAGTAGTCTCAGGTTGGGTCTGTCCAGTACAACTTGTTCACTAACAAGTACCCACGTGATGACTTGATATCACAATATCATGACCTGTGAGAACCAGTCATCAGTCAACACACGTGTTAGCCTCCATCTATCATCATCACCCTTAGTTTCTATGATGATACTTGACCAGGGACCTTTAAGAATGAAGCTTCAAATAAATCATGGGCTCTCACATTCAAGTCACGTACTTGATGTCCCATGGAAGCAAACATTCTAAGGGTATCTATTATGTTAACATTTAACTATCATATATAGAAAAACTCATAATAAAAGAATTTGCCATTAATTATAAAAGAAAAACTAGGTACACAGTTCATCATATGAACAAACAGCCAACAAAATACAAGATAACATGCAATCCACAAGATTCTCGCTAGAGTTGATCATTTAGGTATCGTATACCCATCGATCTAGTATGACCATCATGCTTTCTCTGCGCGAGAGGCTTTGTCAGCGGATCCGCAATATTTTCCTCAGTCGGCACTCTGCAAATGTTTACATCTCCTCGTTCGACAATCTCACGAATAAGATGAAACCGCCGGAGTATGTGCTTGGAGCGCTGATGAGATCTAGGTTCCTTAGATTGTGCAATTGCACCATTGTTATCACAGTAGAGAACTACGGGACCAACAATGCTAGGAACTACATCAAGCTCGCCGATGAATTTCCTAATCCATACAGCCTCCTTCGCTGCATTAGCTGCTGCGATATACTCGGCCTCTGTTGTAGAATCAGCAACTGTCTCTTGCTTGGAACTCTTCCAGCTCACAGCTCCTCCATTCAGGCAAAACACAAAACCTGACTGAGACTTGGAGTCGTCTCTATCAGTTTGGAAGCTAGCATCCGTGTAACCACTTACAACGAGCTCTTCCTCTCCACCATACACCAAGAACACGTCCTTAGTCCTTCTCAAGTACTTCAGGATATTCTTGACTGCAATCCAGTGACATTCACCGGGGTCTGACTGATACCTGCTAGTCATGCTCAAAGCAAAGGAAACATCGGGTCGAGTACATAACATCGCGTACATGATTGATCCAATTGCCGAAGCATATGGAATCAACTTCATGCGGTCCTTATCTTCACAAGACTTTGGACACTGGTCCTTAGAGAGATTCACACCATGAGACATGGGCAAAAATCCTTTCTTGGACTCAAGCATGTTGAACCGCTTCAACACCTTTTCGATGTACGTACTCTGGGTCAAACCCAGCAACTTCTTCGATCTATCTCTATAGATCTTAATACCAAGTATATAAGTCGCTTCGCCCAAATCCTTCATTGAAAAGCAGTTCCCTAGGTTGTTCTTAACAACTTTCAGGGTAGGAATGTCATTCCCAATCAACAGTATGTCATCTACATACAATATCAGGAAGACAACAATGCTCCCACTGATTCGCTTGTAAACACAAGGCTCATCTTCATTCTTGATGAAACCAAACTCTTTGATCTTCTCATCAAAACGAAGATTCCAACTTCGAGAGGCCTGTTTCAGTCCATAAATGGACTTATTCAGCTTGCATATTTTAATGGCTTCATCTGGGGATACAAAACCCTCGGGTTGTGTCATATACACTTCCTCAAGGAGGTTTCCATTAAGGAAAGCCGTTTTGACATCCATCTGCCAGATCTCGTAGTCATAATACGCAGCAATAGCAAGCAATATCCTAATGGACTTTACCATGGCAACAGGGGAAAAAGTTTCATCATAGTCAATACCATGAATTTGCTTGAAACCTTTAGCCACCAGTCGCCCTTTGAATGTCTGTACATTCCCATCCATGTCGGTCTTCTTCTTGAAGACCCACTTGCACCCTATGGGTCGTACCCCTTCAGGTGGTTCCACCAAGTTCCAAACTTGGTTTGCATACATGGAGTCCATTTCGGATTGCATAGCCTCAAGCCATTTGTCGGAGTCCGGTCCATTCATAGCCTCTTGGTAGGTTGCTGGTTCATCATCATGATCCATAAGCAACACATTACCTATTTGAGACACGAGAAATCCATATCTCTCAGGCTCAAACCTCGGTCTACCAGATCTACGTAGGACTTGTGTTCCCTGAGCAGGTTCTCCAGCTACAACATCTTGTAGTCCTATCTCAGAATCCAATTCCGGTTCATTCACTACATGTGGTTCTTGAACTTCTTCAAGATCTACCTTTTCAGTCTTTCTTGATAAGAACTCTTTCTCCAAGAAGACACCAGTCCTTGCGACAAACACTTTGCCCTCAGACGGTAGGTAAAAGTAATACCCTTTCGTTTCCTTAGGATATCCCACCAGATAACATTTATCTGATTTGGGTTCCAGCTTGTCAGGCATTTGACGTCTCACGTATGCCTCACAGCCCCAAATTTTAATGAACGACATACTAGGACGCTTCCCAGTCCATATCTCATATGGTGTCTTCAGAACCGTTTTCATTGGAGCGCGATTCAATGTCATTGCAGCAGTCTCTAAAGCAAAACCCCAAAAGGAAACAGGCAAGTCTGCAAGACTCATCATCGAACGTACCATGTCTAACAGAGTACGATTTCTCCTCTCAGACACACCATTATGTTGTGGTGTTCTAGGTGGAGTGAGCTGTGATACAATACCACACTCTTTCAGATGATCACGGAACTCATGACTCAGGTATTCGCCACCTCGATCAGATCGGAGTGCTTTAACCCTTTTTCCCAACTGGTTTTCTACTTCATTCTTGAACTCTTTGAACTTTTCAAAGGTCTCGGATTTGCACTTCATAAGATACACATATCCGTATTTACTGAAATCATCAGTAAATGTAACAAAGTAGAAATACCCTCCTCTAGCCATGGAACTCATGGGTCCGCATACATCACTATGTACAACACCCAAGAGATCCTCAGCCCTCTCAGTATAACCAATGAAAGGAGCTTTAGTCATCTTGCCTAACAAACAAGATTCGCATCGCTCAAATGATTCATAATCAAATGAGTCCAAAAGTCCATCTCTATGGAGCTTGGATATGCGCTTCTCGTTGATATGGCCCAAACGACAATGCCAGAGAACGTAGGGTTCGAGTCATTTGTTCTTAGTCTTTTATTATTTTCTACATTATAGATCAGATGGTCCAAGTTCAAAACGTAAAACCATTAAACAATTGGGCTACAGCATAACAAACATCATTCTTAAATATAGAACAACAATTGTTCTTAATTATAAAAGAAAATCCAATCATGTCCAAACATGAAATAGATATAATGTTTCTAGTTATTGCCGGAACAAAATAACAGTTATCTAATTCTATTACAAGCCCACTGGGCAAAGAAAGACGGTAAACTCCTACGGCTACAGCAGCAACTCTTGCTCCATTGCCGACGCGGAGGTCCACCTCCCCTTTACTCAGCAATCTTCTCCTTCCCAGTTCCTGCACATTTGTACAAATGTGAGAACCACATCCGGTATCCAATACCCAAGATGAAGGAGCAGAAAGGTTTATCTCTATAACGTAAACATTAGAAGCGGAAGTCATACCTCCGCTCAATTTCTGCAGACCCTCAATATACGAAGGACAGTTCCTCCGCCAATGACCAGCCTTGCCACAGTGGTGGCATTTCCCATCCTTCACCGTGCTTTTCTTTTTCATCAGTGCTGAAGACTTGGGCTCAAGATATGACTTAGGTCCTACCTTCGTCTTCTTGGAGCCCTTGGCTTTGCCCTTGCCCTTATGCACCATCAGTATGGGGCTGGCAGGCTTGGCCTTCTTCATGTTGATCTCGGCAGTTCTTAACATGCCTAGGAGTTCGGGCAGTGTCTTGTCTATCTCATTCATATTGTAGTTCAAGACAAACTGCTCATAACTGTCCGGCAACGATTGCAGGATCAGATCCGTGGCCAACTCTTGACCAAGAGGAAAACCCAGCCTTTCAAGGTTCTTATATACCCAATCATCTTGAGTACGTGAGTCCCTACTGAGTCTCGAACTCCCATCTTGCACTGAAATAACGCTTCGTGATGTCGAACCTCTCTTGACGAGCCTGCCCTTGAAACATTTTCTTGAGATGCCCGTCAATCTCCTTGCACCCCATGTTCTCATGTTGCTTCTGAAGCTCAGAGTTCATGGTGGCAAGCATAAGGCACTCGACATTCCAAAGCATCATCAGTATACTTCTTATAAGTATCCTTCTCAGCACGGGAAGAGTTCCGGTCGGCACCTCGGGGGCTTCTTCTTCCAAGACATAGAGCTTTCGCTCTTGCCTGAGAACAATTCTCAGGTTCCTATACCAGTCCATATAGTTTGTCCCGCTGAGCTTATCCTTCTCAAGGATGGCTCTCAGAGACAGCGTGGAGTGTGAAACGCTTGCCATGGAATTCTACAAGAATTTATGCAGAATAAAATCAGTACCTACATTTCAATTACAATTTATTCTAATTAGGACTTCAATTAAAATACTCCCACTATTTTATTCGAAATGATAGCCCTACTAACAATTCAGAGAGTTCATGCGAGCTACTCTCTTAGTGGACAAGATCCGTATTTCACCAACACAATGAGTCCGCTTTGGCGTTCCTCTCACGATGTGGTTATTTAGGTAGGCAACTCTTGCCAATTGCATCCTCATGCAATTCTTGTATGGTGGTTGAATAACTTCCTTATTCGCATCCATCATATGGTGCATTGCCAACCCTATGCCTCTAGGCACTCAACCTTTGAGGTCACCATATTTAACTGGACCCTATGTCAACAACC
>CM077162.1:33903033-33983429 GCA_039583875.1 Platanthera guangdongensis | reverse complement strand
TTGATTAAGTTATTTTACTTACGAGAATTCCGCCTCATGAGTAAATACGTCCCTATAGGATTAACATCCTACATGCTATCAAGACTCTATGCAAGACTTTTTATTATAGTAGGAAAGATCGCTTTTACGGTCGCTAAAAAAGCAAGGTAGAGTTTCAAATTATGCAATGCATGAAGTGATAGTAGTAGATTTTATAGCTGAAATTACCTAACATGCATTCTAGCATAAATCCTCCCAGAGAGCAAGTAAAACATCCACTTTTAAATAAATGAGCAGCTAGCAAGTATCACAACTAACAATCAGTGGGCGCAACAAGCTGACCGAACTCACGACAAAAGTATGTCTGAACTAGTAAAAACAAAACCAACAACAAACTACCTCGCTATAACGAGGCAACAACCACGACCAACACTGCCGCCAGAAATCCAACACCGGCACTGCTAACTGCTACTGCTCTGAACCTGAGGCATTTCAAAAACAGAATACCTCAGCAAGAAGGTACAAGTAGTGACAGGAAAAGTAATAAGCCAAAATAAACAAATGTCAACATGGGTACCAACCCAAGACCAAAAGCACTGAAGTAAAGTACAAAGAAAACAGGGCATCACAGGAAAAGAACTCATACGTGATTTTTCACGTCCACAAGGTGCACCAACGCACAAGGCTATAAGTGGCTACATGATTATTTCACCAGAAAGAAAAAATACAAAATCTTTATTAGGCACCTGTGGTCGACTCTACCCGAACACGGGCGAAGTGGTCACTCTTGTATGCACCACCCAAAAACACAGGCGAAGTGGTCGCTCTTGGACACACCCCCCAAAAAGCACGGGCGAAGTGGTCGCTCTTGGACACACCCCCCAAAAAAACAAAACGGATATATAATCCGTCTAACTGCGAGGGAGTCTCATACTCTCCACCATACACTGTAGACATCCAAAAACCAGGTAGACTTCCACAGGGCACTAATGAAGGTGACAAACACTGCAGAGGTGGAATCGTCCACTAACTCTCGCATTCAAGAACCCAAAGAAACCACAACACAAAATATCTCGGGATTTGGCTCGACAGATTCTACTAGACATTACCGAACTCAAGACGCGGTTGATCAACCCTTAGGAACGATTTACAACCCTAATTATAACTCTAATACGTTTGATAACGAGAGTTAAGGCACTTAAGCCATCGCTAAGACACTTCAAGAACGATAAACATAAATAGACAAAATTGAGGTTAGCATGGCAAACATCATAACGACATGTGATCAACAAAGCGGTTAATCATATCAATCTTTGGAAGAATAATGTAGAAAATTTTAGGGACGGGAAAACATAGCCGTTACCATCGATTCGACAAGGAGAAATGAGGAGAAACCACCACTTGCCTTGGTTTTACCGGAAAAGTCCACCGAAATCACTCCACGTCATAGATCGGGGCAAAAGGATGCGGGAGAGGTTGAAATCTAGACAAAAATGGCAAAATAGAGGTTAGGGCCGAAAAACCTAACAGGAAATCTCAAGAAACGGGAAAGAAATTACCACGGGGCGTAGCTCTCGCGAAGCTTTCCAGATCTTTGTTCGGATGAAGATTTCGAGCACCGGAGTACCGTCAGCGGCCACCGGAAAGTTCACGAAATCTCACGCTCCGCCATCACCGTCCTCACTTTTCTTCAGCTCTGGTTCGGTTCAGTGAAGAAGAGAAGAAGTCCTAAATAAGAGTGGGGCTAGCTAAGTTATAATTATAAGTATATATATATATATATAGGTATTTATGAAAAGTTTTGTCTAAAACGTACTATTTACGAGCAAGGTGAGCGAAAAAACGAAATTAGGGGTTCAAAATGAATTCAAATCGAAACGTGGTCAACATGAAAGTTGTAGATCCCGTCGAGATGAACAAATCTCATGTTGACCATTTTTTGATACGATGCCGTTTTGACCCTCAAAACGGCCTCTGAGCGCAGACAGAAACAGCCTACTCGAGTGGCAGCATACCTACTCGAGTAGCAGCATACCTACTCGAGTAACAGCATACTACTCGAGTAGTAGCATACCTACCTCGAGTAGTACATAATATACTCGAGTGAGGCTCATTACTCGAGTTAAAACATGAATTACTCGAGTAGAAGCTGCATATACTCGAGTAGCAGCTCACCACTCGAGTTATAGAAGAAAAAATGAAATTATGGATTTAAAACGACTTCAAATCGAAAAGTGGTCAACATGAAAGTTATAGATCTCGTCGAGACGAACAAATCACATGTTGACCATTTTTTGATACGATGTCGTTTTAACCCTCAAAACGATATCTGAACGTAAAAGAAACAGCCTACTCGAGTGACAGCATACCTACTCGAGTAACAGCATACCTACTCGAGTACAGCATACCTACTCGAGTAGTAGCATACCTACACGAGTAGTAACATAATATACTCGAGTAGAGGGCTCATTACTCGAGTTAAAACATGAATTACTCGAGTAGAAGCAGCATATACTCGAGTAGCAGCTCATCACTCGAGTTATTGCAGAAACAACGAAATAGGGTTCAAAACGGCTTCAATTCGAAACGTGGTCAACATCAAAGTTGTAGATCTCGTCGAGACGAACGAATTTTATGTTAACCATGTTTTGATGGTCAAAACGGCGCCGAGTAAAATCTAAAACGGGCTAATCGAGTAGAACCATAGCTTCTCGAGAAGACTCAGTACGAAAGCCCAACGAGCGCCGAATTAAATGAAACTTGCACCGAAGGCGAACACTAATGCTACAAATCTAACGGCGAAATCAAACCAGAATCCGACGAGCCATTCCCGAGATATTAATCTTCGAAGTATACGGCGAACATAAACAATCCAAAACTTCAATCACGCGCTGAGACTCAAAAATGCTCGGATTGCGACAAACTTGACGAGCAAGTCCAAATTACTTAACTTAAATTCCAAACGCAAAATCTTCACATTACAACAAGAATTCGGCCTACTCGACCGCACGGACGCGAAATGCCTTAACGGCATTGCGCCGTCAACTGACGTTAAAAGTAACGCCACGACGTCATAAATCTGATGTTGCCCAAACAAATAAAATCATCGAAAAATCGGGGGCGTTACATCCCTCTCCAGCTCTCTCCCTCTCCACCTGCCTATGAGGGGTACGCCGCCGCTGGCGAATTCACCGGGGGCATGCCCGCCTCCCACCGGCGGGTTCGCCGGTGTAAAATCCTCCTTCCTGGTAATTGAGCACGGCCGGGGAGATTTTATGCCCAGAACCGTCGTCTTGTAGTGACACCAACACACAGAGTAGTCGTCACTACAAGACACCGATCCTGCCGGCAGGTACGATCATATTACATGGCCAATGAGAAAAGATGTAAAGGAAAAGACAAGTCCACAAATCACAATCCATATATACATATATGAAAAAGGCATAGTCCTCACTGAGTACAAAATGAAAGTGTAAAGAATAAGGGCACAAGCCTAGTACATGTCTAAATGAAAACTCACACTCCCTCTTACACTATAATGTGGAAGCTAATAAGAACACTCATCAACCTGACGTCTATTATAGTAGTAGTGTGCAGTAACTGCTCCTTAAGTCCTGCTCCTCAAACTGGTCGTCCTCTGGGTGGTACTGTTCTTGCGTCTCTATGCGCTCTAAATGCGTGGTCCACCAACCGTTTGTTAAAAAGACTAAGTCACTTTTGTCCTTCCCTCACCCCCGGCGATTCCTAGGCACCGGTGAGAGGAAGAAAAAGGAGAACAACAAGCAATATGAAAGCGGTGACATGCCTCTAACTAGCAGTATATATATATATATATATATATCTATAATAGCAATATATATATATATATATATATATATATATATATAGATATAATATATATATATATATATATATCTAGTAGCAATAAATAGGTATGAAGTAAGCAGTAAGAAACCTAAGTAAAGTAAGTAAAGTAAACTACACTACCATCACATAAGCGTACTTTAGCTTATATGAATGCTCATACAAACTTATAAGTTACAGTTTTAGATAAAACTCATCGTATAAAAGTGCACATACTAATTTATATGATGAGTATCTACGAGAAATGAATGTTTTTTTATGCAATGCAATGATTATGCTATGTTGTCGACTTGATTCATACATATGCAGCTCACCCACACGACCGAACTCTGTACTGCACAGACCTTTTATTTCTTGCCTCTTTGGAGATAGCTAGTTTCTCTGGTACTGTCGTTGTGGCTATGGAAGCAGTGGAGCGAGTACCTCCGCTTATAGGCCGGTATGCACACTACCTGGCCTAGACCTCTTGTGCGTCTATGTACATACCCAAGCGTTTTGTACACGTCTCAGTGGTACTCTAGAGTCTCTGTGTACTATTGTTGGAATCCACTAGTCTTTTATGGTCGGATGTGCGTTTTCGGAGAATGTCCTCCAGACCACATTATAAACATCTTACTGGCCCCTTAAACACTCACGCCTCACCAGAGTCGGCATACTTTCCAAAAATTCCTTAATTAGGTCATGATAAACCCCTTGTAAAAATCTTTGATCATTTGGCCAAATAACTTGATAGTTACATCTTGGAGATCTTAAATAGTTCATTTGTAAGTTTGGGTGTGTTTAACAAAAGTATTGTTTTAGTGATTAGACCATCTTTATCACACAAGAATTGAATGAAAGTTGGCACAATAATATGACATCATTTATATCAGTCTCTAAAAGTTATATAATTTTTTGGAGAACTTTTGTACTATATATTATATATGTGACACACATTCATTTACCCATAAAATACTTGTTTCAGATGTCCAGTCATTGTAAATAATTTTTCATAGGTATGTATTGGCAAGATAATATGTTGGACAGAGTTTCATAAATTTTTTTTAATAATTTGTCCATATATTCAGTATGTAAATATAATTTTTTAAATTTCGATCACATCATAAATAAAGTACCTAAATTATCTTTCCCAAAATTCCAGAAAAATTACCAGAGGTTATTATTGATACAAAAAGTGTATATACAGAGATTCAAAATTTTCCAAGTAATATTGACCACAATTATTTTAAAAGTACAAAAGGGGCATAATGATAATTATTGAAGTAACCCAAAGTTTTTGTCATCCAAAATTCTAAATAAATCCCCAGGGATGCAATATGACCTATAAAGGCATGTTACTGAAAATCAGAATTTTTTAGGTAATTTGATCACTTTATTTAATTAATATAATTATGTGTTATAATTATATTTAGTTAAATATCTATGATTTTCAATTCCAAAAATTCTAAATTTTTTGTGGGTGATACACTTAATCATAACATAACACGTGCATGTACAAAATTTCATAAACATGTAGCAAGCCATTGGTGAGAAAATCACCAAATGCTCCTAATTGTTATATGCACATCATACCCATGCTTACCTATCCCCATGCAAGTGTTATACACCAACATGTAGAGATCCAAATTATCTTAATTTTTTACCAGTTGCATAAAATGACTTAACATACACCCCACTCAAAATTTGAGTCAATTTGAGGTCATATAACCATGTATTACATCTATGCATGGAAAATTAAATTATTTGTAAAACTATAGAAAAATATTCTCTAAAAATTATTATTTTTGTACATGTCGTGTGTCTAGGGTGCATGCATGCATGGTCAAAATTTCATTCTCATGCAAGCTACCATTTGAAAGATATTCACATTTGTAGGTCTGGCCTTTCACTAGGTCACGACTCAGTAAATCAGTCCTACGGAGGGTTGTAGTCCTACAAATGTGTTGATCCAAGTTTCTATAGAAACTAAACATATAGGAATACAAGTTCCGTCTTTGGATATTTTTCCTAAAACTGCCTCTAAAGGGCTTAAATTTCAGTTTGAAATATGTGTATAAATGTGACAAAATGGATAGATACTAAATAGGTTATATTTATTAATCAGCACAGATCTGGAAGTTTGATCAAGGGCCCTAGATTCGTCTACCTCCTTGAGCCAACGACCACGATCAACCCGACCTGGAGCATTTTAAATCCCCATTTCCCGGCCAACCCCGCATCTCCCGGCCAGCAACCACCACCTCCATTGAGGTGGTGGCCATCGACCCCCATTTGAATTCCAAAGGGCATGGGGGTAATTTACCTCATGGACTGTAAAGTGGGTTGGGGTTGAGGCCTTAGCCCATTGGGAATGGTCTTGGGTTCTTATTTCTCCTTTTAGGTTTTATGCTGATCATGGTTGACTTGGGGTTTGACTTGATCAACAGATGTGTGGACTGGTCCCATGTGTTGGTCTTGAGTCTCTTGACATCACTCAATGCTCATTAGGTCATGGTGGAGCCTCAATTGAACTAATTGAGCCATAAGGTGTGATTTTTGATCAAAATAGGCATAAGTTTGACTTTTGTCAAATTAAATGAATTGGCTAACCAATTGATGGGGCTTTTGAATCCACTGGGTCCCTAATGGGGTTAGAAGGTTAGGGGTGAGGTCAATTTGACCAATTGAAGACCAATTGAACCTTAATTGGGATGGTTTGGATTATGTTGATCAAGTGTTGTCCTTGGTCAATTCCTTGAAATTAGGTGGAATCAATGAGTGATTATTAACCTAATGACCTCTCTTAGTGGTTAGGATAGTATACGTAAGGTCAAATTGATGTATTTAAGTTCAATTTAGTATAAAGATGTTGAATAGGGCATTGTTGACCTAAGTTTGACTAAGGTCATTTTCATGAAATATTTTGACCATTTCATGAAGTGAATGGTCAATTGCCTCCCCCTTTGGGTTAAGGGTATAATAATGAGGTCAATTTGAGTTGGTGAATCTAATTTGAGGTGAATTAACCTAGGTTGACATGTGCTCTTTTGGGGTGCATTTAGCAGTCTCAACTTAGTTCAAGGAATCCTAGGGCCACCCCATTGCCTCCATTCACAACTCAAAGCCTATCATTATCAAAGGGTTTAGAAAGATTAGGGATAATACAACCAGACCCCGGCGAACCCGTTGGGAGATGTTCGGGGGCGACCGAACAAGGCCACCGTTAGCGGTGGCCTTGCCTGTGAAACCTAGAATAACGCGGGCTGCGCGATTAATGCCTTCATCAGCAGCTTGCCCGACCTACACCAACGGGTTCCCCGGCCTCTAGAGAACCCACTAGGGATTGTCTGGCAACGAGCGAACAGGGCCACCACTGGCGGTGGCCCTGACCGTGAGGCCCGAAACATCTTCGGCGCGCCTATCGGAGCGTCGCCGGAATACCCTTGGCGGGTTCGCCGGGGGCCGGCGAGTCCGCAGGGGGCCTGCGAGTCTGCCTGTGGGCTCCGACCAGGGCGTCGGCTGCTCCAATGCCGACGATGGCAGCAAACATGTACAATGTTTATTTAAAAGGAAAGTGTCGTTGTCGGGAGGAGCAACGAATGAATTGCGGACGACAAATGAATTGGACGACCATGATCTATTCGACATGCATAAGTTGTTACACCGTCCAATCGCAACGGCTACTCATACTTTTTAGTATACATAGTATAGATATATATACACGAGCATCTTTGCACGAGTTATACACGTGCTCGATGCTCTCTGCATCGACAGTACCCCAGGAACGACGGTACCTTTGCCCAAACTTGCCCGCTCTCAGACGCTCGGACAATTGACAGTGCACAGGGAGAGCCCTCGTGCCCGATGTGATAGTGCCCCTGCCTCGATAGTGTCCTGGCACCACGACGCTCCCTCCGCTTGTGAATCCCCATGTGCACTGTCAATTGACCAAGCGTCTAAGAGCGGACGAGTTTGGGCGAAGATACAGTCGTTTTTGGGGTACTGTCGATATGGAGAACATCGAGCACGGATGTAGCCCGTGCGAAGATACTCGTATTCTAGGGAAGATGCCTGTACCAAAATTTTAAGTTAAAAATAGAATACATAAAAAGAACGGCCAATGATTTGTAAATATCAATTCAATATAGAAAGGTAAATTTCGAAAGCATGCATGAATTATACAAAATAATATTAGAATATTATCAATTCTAGCTGCATTAGAAATAGGCCTGCCCAAAAAGACTGTCTAACCAGTCCCGGACTAGTTTTTTAAAAGACCAGTCTTTTGCTTGACCGGTCCAGTACCGGTTCCACTCAAACCAGTCCCGGTTCAGGACCGGTTTTCCTCCTCAAGAGGAGGACCGGCCAGGACCGGTCCTAACCGTTCCTAACCGGTCCCGGACCGGTTTTTGTATTTTAAAAATGTTTTTTTATATTAAAAAATTAAATTCTATATTTTATAGTTTTTAATTTTTTGGGTTAAAAAATTAAAACTTCTAATTACAATTTACAAAACACGAAATGAAATATAAAAATTTAAAATGAAATAAAATTTAATTTTTATTAAAAATTAAATAACATTACAAATTTGCATTTTACATTTTGACAAAAATAAAATAACATTGAACGAAATGAAAATTATATTTAAGTTAAAATAAAATATTAAAATTACATTTAAATATTCAAAATTGAAATAAAATGATAAATAAAATACATTTTGTCTAATTATTCTTCGGTCGCGCTTCCCAAACTTAAGCTATTCATCTCGTCTTCCACTTCAGACTCACTATCTTCAATAGACGAGATGTGTTGCCTCCTCCTTATAGCATCCAAATGATCCTTGTAGCAAATGCAAATCTACAAAGATTTCTCGTTCAAACGGTTTCTTTGCTCGTTCAGAATCTTGTCACTCAAAGAAAAAGTAGATTCTGAAGCTACCGTACTAGCTTGGATTGTTAGTAAATTACGGGTCATTAAAGCCAAAATAGGATAAACATTAGTTTCAGTTTTCCATCATTTTAAAATATCAAAATTTTCTATTTCGTTTACTGTCATATAATTTTGAAATTGTGTTTTTGTATATAAACTTAATTCATTTAAAATACTTAAAGTTCATTGTTTTTTTCTATAGGTTAATTCTAAAAGTTTGTTTTTTAAAATATCTTTTGTTTTAGGTTGGGTGGATTCTTCACGAGGTCGCGATCCATACATATTATCATAATAATTATAGAAATGAGTAAAATCAGAATTAAATTTTGAAACGCTTAAATTAACAAAATCACTAGCCGATTCGTTTAAATTTAAATTTCGATTAATTTCTTATTTAAAATTTTCTACCCCGTCCACACCCAGTAAAGGGTTTAAAGCTGCGACGCAAGAAAACATAGGTGACATTTCTTTGTAATATTTTAAAAAATTTCCTCCAATATTACTAATATTAACGGACGTCACATTTCATTTGTTTTGTATATTTTAAATGTTTTAGTAATTACTAAAATATTTTCAATAACTAATGTGGAAGTAGGATAATAAACTCCGCATAAAATTGTTGTTGATCGATAAAAACATTCTAATAAATTTACGTAATCTTCGAGGACCGCCTAATCTGACGCGACTAAATCATGTGTTTCTACACTAGTATAAAATTCTATTAATAAGTTTTTGTGTCAAAGCTCGCTTTAGCATTTTATAAGTTAAGTTCCAGCGTATAGACATATCATAAGACAGACCTAAAATTTTTTATCTTGTGAAATAACAATTTTTTAAAATCTTTTTTTTTTTTGAACTGTAAATAACTCATAGCATAGTTCGTATTTTAATTACATACTCGTTCATATAAACCAAACTATCTTGTACAATTAAATTTAAAATGTGACAGACGCAACGTGTATGAAAAAAAATCCATCTAACATTGGTTGTAAATTTGAAATCAAATATTTTATGGCGGTCACATTATTTGAAGCGTTATCAAAAGAAATACTCATAATTTTTCTTTTATTTTAAATTCTCTAATACACTTTATAATTACCTGGTAAATAGCTTTACCGGTATGCGGATATTCAAATCCTTCAAAACAAATTATTCGTTTATTTAGTTCCCAACTATTGAGATCGATCCAATGAGCGGTAATGCAAATATATGAGTGTCCCTCAGATATACCGTTTGTCCAAACGTCGCTCGTTAAGCTAACGCGACCGTCAAATGTTTCAAAATAATTTTTTAAATATTCTTTAGATTGCATATAAGCCGCTAAAGTATCGCGTCTAGTGGTAGAACGAGTTACCTGCTGATATTTGGGTTGGAGTACCTCGTGTATGTATGATGTCATTGCTTCATCGCCGTAGTGGCTGAATGAAAATCCCTTTTTGAAGACGTTCTCCATTTGTCGCTCCCGCTGCCGAGTTTGATCATATATCCATTGTGCCCGAACGTCAAAATTTGAGCTTGGGTAGACTCCGAGGCTTGGTTTGAAATGCATGATTTCACATGTCGGACGAGCGTTATATTGCTGCCAACGGCCATTAGCTTCCCGCAAAGTTTGCACTTCGCCTTCAATTCGCCATTTATCCGCACTTTGTCGAATTTCTCCCAGACCGCCGCCTTGTGGTGGTGTTCTACTACCTCGTGCGCGACGGACGCAGAGGAAGAGGCCGACATGAATGAAGAAGACGTCATTTGAGAGTGAGTGAGAGTTGAGAGAGAGAGAGAGGGAGAGTGAGTGAGAGAGAGATGAAAAGAATTTTTAAGAGAGAGGGGGGGGGGTATTTATAGGATTTGAATTTTTTAATTTTTAAAATTAGATTTTATATAAAATTAAATTTTTATATAAATAATTATTTTAATTTATTAATTAAATTAATAAAGCCACATTTGGTGGCTGGCATGGCCGGCCAGCCATGCCTGCCACCAAATGTGGCTAACGGCTCTTTAAAGAGCAGTTAAAAACGTCTCTTTAAAGAGCCGTTAAAAATGGCTCTAAAAAGAGCCGTTAAAAACGGCTCTAAAAAGAGCCGTTAATTTGTTTAATACCGGGACCGGTCTTTTGACCGATCCCGGTTCCAATTCCAGACCGGGACCGGGACCGGTTTTTAGAGCGGTCTTTTACCGGTCCGGGACCGGTCTTTTACCGGTCCCGGTCCGAGACCGGTTTTTGAAGTGAAAGGGGGACTCCTTGGAACTCCTGGGACCGGTCTGGGACCGGACCGGTCCCGACCGGGACCGATCTTTATCCGGTCCTAACCGGTTCGATCCCAACCGGAACGGTTATGACCAGTTTTTTTGCACACCACTAAATTTAGAAAGTACTCCTTTCAATTTTAATAGCAAAACAAAAATAATTTTAATTGTAAACCAACCAAATTGCAGATTCGGCCCTAACCCAATATATTCACACAAAATTATTAATTGTTATTTTTTTATTATTTTATTTATTTACTATTTTTAATAAATAATAATTAAATTTGTAGCACTAGTTACTAATTTAATTATTATTTTTAATATTTTAAATTATTGTTATTTTTAATTTTTCCTCAGTACGGGTCACTACTAATTTCTGAGCAGACGATTTATTATTATTATTATTAATATTTTTTAAAAATTGTTTATTAAATTTTCGAAGGTCATAAGTTTTTATCTTCTTCTCCACCACCACCTCCTCCTCCGCCACCTGCAGCGCCCCAATCCTCCTCTACCACCTCGTCATCTTCCTTCACCTCCTCCTTCCCTCCTCGCCACCTCCGCAGGGCCCCCATCCTTCTTCACTGCCACCGGTCCTCCACCACCTCCAGCGCCCACGTCCTCCTCCGCCACCTCCGCAGTGCCCACCTCATCCTCCTCTACCACCTGCGGCGACACCAGCATCGCCCCCCTCCTCTGCCACCTCCAGTGCCCACGTCCTCCTCAGCCACCTCTGCAGCGCCCACCTTATCCCTCTCCGCCGTCTGCACCCCCCATCATTCTTCTCTGCCGGCCAGAAGGCCTGGCTAGTCGATCCCTGTGTTGGATTTGGATCACCGTTAAACCTCTGCCCCGAATTTTTTATTATTATTAAAACTGCGAGAAGAAGCGGAGGGCAGTTTTGGAAAACCAATCCCGTGACCGACGACATCCAGGCACTGTAGCAAACACCTAACTTCTTTATTATATATATAGGGGGCTGCCGGCGGCCGCGGGCTCGCCGGCCACCAGCCACCCTGTTAAAAATTCGGTGGTCGAATTTTTTTTTAAAAGCGCAGTTTCCTGTAGCCGTTGGATTTAATCCAACGGCTACAGGAACCCACGAGTACATTGTTGATATGATACACACACACACACACGAGTGCCTGGCATGGGGCTCCGCCCCTACGGCCAAGCGCGACAGTACCCGACCAGCGTCGGCGGGCTTGACCCGCCCTAGACAGGCTTCACCCGTGATGCTGCGGGCCGCAGCAAGGCATGTTGTGCCCGCATCAAGGCGTGTTGCGCCCGCATCAAGGTGTGTTGTGCCTGCATCAGGGCGGGTTACGCCCACAACATATACATATAAGTTTTCAAAATGACCGTAAAAAAATATACATCAAAATTATCGTTTTTATTTTGTAAAAAAAAATACGATTTGACGTAAAAAAATATTTATTTTGTTTCCTCTCTCTCTCTATCCCTCTCTCCCCCTCACTCTCACTATTTCTCTCCCTTCCACCTCTCTTCCTCTCTCTATTCTCGGATATATTTAGGGTCTGTTTGGGATACCCGTTTTAAAAGGGAGCAGTTCAAAAGAGAGATTGTAAACTGTATTTTCAAAACTGTATTTTCAAAACTGAGTCTCTATTTGGATAATCTTCGTTTGCGATCTGATTCAAAACTGTAAAATAATTATCTGTTTGGGAAAACACCATTCCGGTGGCGGTTAGAACGTCAAACATTAAAAATAAAACACATACAACTTAAATAAAATGCAACATGTTCAGACTCAATTTTTGACGGCTTCATAAAGTTGTTCAGCAATGGAGTCACGCAATGCTGACATTTGACTTGATCCACTCCTTCCACCCCGACCAATTTCATTGTTCTCCCTCCTTGAGTTGCTTGTCATTTGTACACCTTGTCTAATCAGACGCGCATGAGGGTATACAAAGCTCTCATCATTATCACATCGGTAGAAATGACTGTCTACATTAGAATGATGTCTTCTTATAAAATTATGCAGTGTTATTGTTGAGATCACAATATTCCGTTGTTTTTTGAAGGCATACTGCGGCATATCACGGAGAATACGCCATTTCTTCTTCCACACTCCAAAAGTTCGTTCTATCACACTACGCAACGACGAGTGCGCCTTGTTGAATATTTTCTTTTGTCCTTGTATTGGACGTCGGCCGCGTGCAAAGTCTGGCAAATGATATCTTGATTCTGGGTACGGTTTAATATATCCAGTCTATAATGGGTAACCAACATCCACCAAATAGTATTTTCCTGTGTGTTCAAAATTGTATTAATAAATTGTAAAATTCGATTGTTGTAATCAAAAATAAATTATTACACATTACCTGCTGGTGGATGAGGGAAATTCCAACGCCGATCAGTAATTGCACTATGGAAAATGCGGCTGTCATGTGCTGAACCCTCCCAACCAGCCATGACAAAGGGGAATGTCATATCGAAATCACATACAACATAATATTTTGAGACGTATAACTGTGACGTCCAATGTAGGGAACCTGTTCGTCTACTGGGATGCAGGCATCAACATGTGTACCGTCGATTGCTCCAATGCAATCTTTGAAGTAGGACATGTATCGATCATCGTTTAAAATCTTTGCAGGGATATTTGTAAATTGTCCATCTACCGGCGCAATAAGGTCCTGTGACAGCCTTATTAAGGCTGTCAAACATCGTGAAAAATATCGACTAATTGTTTCTGTCGAATGCTGAAAACGCTCGTTGCAATCCCTCATTGTCATGTTATGCGCCATAATATTTATTGTGATCGTCAGTACTTCTCTTGCAGTAGTACTCCTTGGTCCTTGTAGACCATGAGATTCGACTAATTGTTGAAGTAGATCTACAAAAATTTCTTTTAACATTCTGAAGTTATCATGAAAGCGGACAGGATGACCATCCAATAGTTCTCCAACCCATTTATCTCTTGTGTTAGTTGACGTCATGCGAGGGGTCTTGTCTTGATAATGAGTGTTGTGATTGAGAATAATACATGCACTTGTGTTTACCATCATGATATAATAAGTTATTCTCCGACATTTATCTTTCAGAGTATTCAAATCCGTGTCAATGAGCTCTGCATCATTTTCAGAAGCCATCTGACACGATAACAGTTAATCAACCACATTAGATGTGGAACTTAGGGAAAAAACATTGGATATAACAATTAAAGGGAATTGAATATTGTCGTGTTAATATAGAATTGAAGATAGAGTCAGGCACAATATGTGAATATTGTAAAGCCAGCACCATCCTGGATTATAAGCACAATCTCTGCTATATTGCAGCACACTCTCGGAGTTCATTTAGATGAGCACAATCTCTGTTATCTTTCACAGAGAATGTGCTCATCTAAATAATTCATAGAATTAATAATTAATTGGAGCATAAACACCATCACAAATACTATAATTGGGCAAAACTCACTTACAATCAACATTCATATACTAGAATTCTCTTATTGTAATAAGTTCTTCAAAGCAATACTCACTTGCAATCAACATTCAACAGATAGTAATCCTAGACACATAATCATCATATGGTGCAAAAACCAACTCACATTCCATCAGATACTAGAATCCTCCTACTGTAACAGAATTTGGTGCATTAATATAAGTTAACATTAATCATTAATTCGAATCAACACACATAATATTCCAGGTGCGTAAACACAGCTCAAAAAATGCACATAATATTTAACCAGGTGCATAAACATAAACCATCACATTAATCTTAAACCTAATAATTAATAACTTCCACATAATATTTAAGTTAAGGACACATAAAGCAACTTCAGCACACAACTCATACATAACTTTGCAAAACTAGAAGCAAACGCATATAGTAATAGAAGTTCAACACCATACATAAGAACTACAAAATTAGGAGCACACAAAACATAATATTAAAGAGGACCCGAATGTATGTTCGTGTATTGGCGGTTTTTTTACCCACCACCCTTTCTTGGAGTTCAGTAGGCTCAGAAATAATTCTCTGTTCTTATTGTCCAACAAGAAAATGGTTGCAAAGTAATACAGTGTTGGATCATTGCAAATATCTGGATATTTCTCCAACTCTTCAACAGCTTCGTGAATAGTATATGAAGGAATGAACGTTTGGGGTGGCTGCGATATAATTTCTCATACTCTAATAGTTGACTCAACCAACTGTTCGATGGAATATCTCCCATGACATTTTTTTTAATTCCCCTTCGGCCTCTTTCAATCCTTCTTTTACTTCCCTTTGAAGATCCACCTCTTTCAAATTTCCTTACATCATCCCTTTGATCATCACTCAAGCCCACAAGCGTCGCCGATTCTTCTGCCACATCATCGTCGTGCTCAGACAGAACATGTTTAGGACTAGATGGGTCAACCCTTGAGTTAGGAGCTCATGCATGCTCTCCAGTAGCAACAACCACATTAAACATTGTTTACAATTTTTCTTCCAATTCCGGTGGAATGCCTGCATAATGAAATTTCTTCGCAGCTGGAATAACCTAGAATTCATGTTCAAAATAAGCTAAAGATTATAACTATCAATTTTAAAACTACAGAAATATGTTCACCTCGAGTCTCTCTTTCCACCAATCATCTGATGTATCAACTGTTCTCCTTGTTGAATCCCAGCCTAAACCTGTTGCCCCATGCTTGAGCTCTTTCCATAATTTCCAATCTTTTTTAAATTGGTCCCATTTATTTTTAAACTGCCCGCAAACATACATTTTTGATGCTCGTTCCTGAAACTTAGCAGTTACATTTTTCCAACCCTCCTTAGACAGGTGTGTCGTCAGTCTATTGCCTATCAGAATCTCTGTTATGCATAAATCACAGAATAACATAACTTCACTTGACTCCCACAGTGCTGCAATTCATCCTTCTTTAGTTTTAACCATCGTGTTACCTACTCACAAATATTTTGTTCATAAAGAAGAAGACAGACTAGAAATAATCAGAAAAGGGATATGAAAAGGAAAACATTTCGGTTACAGCTTAGGATAGAGCTTAGGACTGGAAATTGTAAGCTTTAAATGACAAAGCCTGTAACAATATCATAAGCTCATAACAATCTCAGGCTTATGAGAGCTTATGAGATTATGAGATTCAGTCCTATTCCAAGACATAACTTTCAGTCCTGAGCCAGCAGGCTCATAATAATCTCATAAGCTCATAATCTCATAATCTCAGGCTTATACCAATCTTACAATTATAACAATTTTAACATCTTTATTTAAAATATGAGCGAATAATATGTCCAGATAAGGAAAATTTTATTAAGATAAAATTTAGTAGAAGTGCACCATTGAACAAAAAAGAACATTATTAGCAGAGGAGCAGCTCTGAGCTAATAAGCTCTTGATAATAATGCCTAGCTCAGGAGTGGTCATACCTAATCTTCCTCATTCTTATTAGCAGAGGAGCGGTGCAAAGCAAGAAGTTATGTTAAAACTATTAGAGCTGCTCCTCATTCTTATTAGCAGATTAGATATGAACACTTCTGCTAATAATGCTAATACACTATGGAGGAGGTGCTGCTCTGTGCGAATAAGCTCTTAATAATAATGCTAATAAACTGCTTTAATTTAACGTCATACCAAGCTCAGGAGAAGGAGGCAAATCGATAATGGAGGAAGATCGGCTTTGAGATTGATCGGCCCTGGATCCAGAACGATGCTAGGGTTTGGAAGATCAATCGGCCCTGGAGGAAGATCGTCTCTAAAGATCTGCACGAATGGGGAAGATCTGCACGACGCGGGTAGATCAGCCCTGGGGGAGATCTGCGCGACCCTGAGGAAGATCTGAAGATCTGCGCGACGTAAAGCTGGAAGATCGGGTGCGAAGATCTGCGCGGTTGAAGGGGAACGACGCTGGTTGCGGACGGGTGAAGGGGGAAGATCTACGCGAAGGAGGAACCCCGAGGGTTGGTTTACAGCGAAGGATGAGAGGAAAATGCAGAACGGCGGGTTGCGGACGGGGAAGCTGGTGCTCTTTCCTCCAGCCTCAAAATGACGACATTATGCCCTTTTCAGCCGGCCGGTTTAAACTGGCTCCAACCAAACAGGTACCAAGAAATACTGTATAGGTCCGTTTTAAACGAAATGGACCCAAAATGGTATCCCAAACAGACCCTTTATATATATATATATATATATATATATATATATATATATATATATATATATATATATATATATATATATATATATATATATATATATGTTTTTTAAGTGATTACTCTCTCTCACCACCGTCCATTTCTCTCTCTGAACAATCCCACAGCCCGCTATAAGTTTCGGAGACCTAGGGATTTTTAGTGTTTTAATCATCAAATAATTGACTGCTGCAGAAGCATGATTTCAGATCTGACGGCCGTAATCTCTTCAATAAATTTATAATTCATGAGTTTTATATTTTTTATATACAGTAAAAATATCTATACTATATTAAAAAGAAATATAAATGACAAGAAAAATTAGACATCTGTGACAAGGAAAAAAAAGACATTCGAACAATTCAACCCTTAATCCAAAGTAAATTTCTATCACCGGGTTGATTTCGAACCCTACCACTGAAGCGGAAGCCAATCCATAAAATCCTGGTTCATTCCAATCCCTACCGAAGCCGAGCCCTCCTCGCAGCCCTCTGCTGCCGTGCGCAAAACACCTCCGGCGACCCTCGTCCTCGCGCGAATCTCCATCAGCAACTCGCCACAGGCGAACTATCCCGGTTCATTTCAATCCCTACCGAAGCCGAACCCTCCTCTCGCGACTTCTTCCTCACCGATTTAGGGCATCGCAGCCCTATTTTGCTGTGCTCAAAACATTGACAACGACCCACTTCCCCGCGCGAATCTCCATCGGCAACTCTCCACAGGCGAACTCCTATGCTCGCGAATCTCCATCCTCTGCTGGCTTACATCTCAGAGCACCTTGATGGTGATTTCCTTCAACCATAGGCCCGCGATTTCCCTATCCTCCTCGATTATTCTCCACAATTGTCGACAGTTTTAACTATCAAAATCTCTCGCAACTGCTGATTTCCCTGCTCTCATTCTCACGGCTAACCGGATCCATTTAAAGTTTTCTTCTTATCCATCCACGGGTTTCTTCTCCCCATTTTCTCGATTTGATTTTCTATTTCAACATCTTCCACCGTAGACATTGATTGGTTGCAAGGAAGTAACTAGAGGAACAACTCACCTACTTTGCGGATCAGATTTCTTCTCAGTTTTAAAGGTTCATATTCTTCCTCCATCACAGATCACGCCGCCCATTTCACCTCCGTTTGCAGATCAAAAATCTTCTCACTCATAAAGGTACGTAATAGTTTCTTCTTCCCCTATCTTTGACATCAATTTTCATTGGAATCAAGCATAATCTAAGGTTAACCTTCCTCACATTAATTTGGAATGCTTACTACCTATTTGATGAAATATATCACTGACGAATGGTACTAAATAAAACAGATTTTGACTTGCCATTTCCTTCCTGTATAGTGATGAGTTGAAAAAAATCTATTTCTACATAATTTCTTAGGTAGTCTATTTAGACTTATTTGTTTTGGTACGACTGAAGAGAAAATTATATAGAAGTCAAGTCAAAGTATGCAAATATAAAAACATGAAGTTAGAAAGATTAAATTTACGGTGATTGCCTGCGTCGAATCTTCAGATAGTCAAACTTTCCAACACCTGGAGATGAGCCCTCAAAGATAAAGGGCAGATAGCCAGTGGCAGCTTTGTATCTTTGTTGGATCTACACATTTAGAATAACATGAAGTTAGAAAGATTAGATGAGTAAAACTCATTCTTTAATCATGAAGGTCAATCTTGACTTCACATAAGATCTTTTTCATGGTCAAAGGACAAAAAGTCAAGATTTCAGTATGTAATGCGAGATGTTAGAAACTTAAGCAAATAATAAAAAATCATTTACTTGTCGGTGGAGGGATCATCTATAATAAGTACACAATGCAACATGAGATTTTGGATGTGTGATTATTTACAATTGATTTCTTCAATGTTATCTTTAGAATCTAAATTCTAAAATGTTATTATCTGGATGATGACATAGAAGAAAATATTCAATTTAATCATTCATATTTGGAAAAGACACATTTTTCAACAATACTAAAAGATATTTACACGTTGTTGTCTCAAAAAAAGACACTCGACAATGTTTACATGTGTGCTATTATATTTACTAAATGTTACATCGGTTGCTAAAGCTTAGACAATAACTTTTATGGCTAATGTAGTTCACAAAGCAACAAGTTTGATTTTTTTTTCTTCTTCAACCACACCCACATGCTTAGGTATAAAATGAAATTCGTTAGTTGAGGAATCTTATTACATGTCTATGCTCATATATTTCATTAGTAATATGATCATATATGATATTTTTTTCAGCATATTATTCTCCCTTTCCATTACTTAATATGGTCTTTTGAAGTTAAATTTTATACTACCAGCTCAAATATATGGATCAAGATGTCATGCATCGCAGTAAATGTCGCATCAACTGCAAATGTCACTTTCACGACATATGTCGCCCCCATGATATATGCCGCACCCACGAAAAATGCCCCACGGGCCGAAAGCCCGGGTCTGTCACTCGTATATATATATATATAATTTAATATTTCCTATTATATAATTATTTTATTTTTATTTTATTTTTTATTTATGTTTTTAAATAAGTATTGTAAATGATTAATTTAGAAAATCAAAAAAATAGTTAAAAGTTAAAACATAAGAAAACAGTGATGAGCGTGCGTTTAAGGCCATTGTCGGCTGGACTACCCCCGATGGATTTGTCGAGGTCCAACGACCCGTCGGTAGGATCCGGGGAGGCTGTCGGCGGCAACCCAAAATATGTTTTTCATGTGCTTGATTGGGAGGGCTATCGGGAGAACAGCGGGATGGAGAAGAGGGTGATTTCTTAGGATCGCTATATGCATGCCACTCTCTTCCTTGATCCAACGCCCGTGATTTATTTCGTGGAACTGAATAACCAAAATTTATTGCATTGCTTTTAAAATCCATACCTTGATATTATGAATAGTCTATATATATATATATATATATATATATATATAACATTATGGTAGTATTTTTTTATTAATTTGAGCTGACATTGTTTATGTTTCCTCTTCTCTCCTTAGAAAAAGGATTGGGCTACTAATGCCTCATTTCCGGCTATCAAGGATCCAATTACCATTATCCATGCACAATCTAGCACGGTATAATTTCTCAAGATTAAAGATAACTTAATATATCAGTACTGTTTTAAGTTCACCTTTTTTCTAAAGAGCGCAAAGCTGGCTCACTGCTCAGCTTGTTCTACGAAATATTTGAGGTTTGTCTTTGTCTGGATGGTGCTGGTTGGTTCAGAAAATTTGTATTCTCACTGTCATCATTGTTCTGCTAACGTTTGGTTTTCTGATTGTCAAGAAAAATGCTTGTGTCAAAAAAATGTTATTAGATTTTTTTTTTGAAAAGCAACGAGCACCCCCACTTTGAAAAATGCTAAATGAGTTTTCAATTTTTATGTACTTCTCTTCTCGTAGCTCATCTTCGTTATCATAGTACTATTCTTCATACCGGTGCTTTCTCTGACAGATCTAGGTTCAGTTTGGCATGGCGGTGGCGGTCATGAACACGTTAGTTATGAATCGTCGTTCGTGAACTCCCGACCTCACATAAGGAACTTCATCCACTTTTATTTTTAGAACTAGTTTTCTTTTCTTGGTGGTGGCCATAACCGTTGTCATGTTAAAGGTGACATTCTATGACAACAGTGTTTTTATCATAACCGTTTGGCATGACGGTGGCCCTAATCTCACCACTGGTTTCCCACCACAGCTTTTTCTGCCGCCACAACCATCCCCCCCAAAAAAACTTTCATCTTTTCACGTGTTTCTTTCAAACTGTGTAGTGCAACTTGAAAAGTGTAGGTGTTGTTTCTTTGTCTACAATGACAAAATTTTCATTCTTGGTCCACATGTCTTTTGGCTGTGCTGCAGTGCAACCCAACTACGAGATGGCATATTCTTAAGAGAATCATAAACAATATTTCGTTCTCAACATATGGCTCGTATTTTGCAGTTGTCGGTAGCGACGGTGCGTATGTTCTTAAGCCTACAAAGTTTTCCCTCCCTGCTGTGTATTTTCATCTCAAATTGTTATCTTCTTGTAGGGTACCTGAGAGTATTTGACTATGACAAAGAGGAACTACTGTTTGCTGCAAAAAGCACTTGTGATGTTTTGCTGTGTTGTGCTTGGAGGTAATCTTTTCCCAACTTATAATGACCATTTTAATTATACATGTAAAATCAGTTGTGATTATTTCATTTGACAATGCTATAACTTTAACTGTTTTTCCTAAGATTATTGTTAGTGCTCTAGTAATGCTTTAAAGCTTGTTAAGGCGGATTTGCTCAAAGTATTATGTGAATGCTCCATCAAAGTTTGGAATGGCATTTATAGTACCTCTAACGTAAAGTCGTGCCCTAGGCAGACACGCCACTAATGGGTCACTATCGAGTCAGTCCCGACACGTGCAGACATATCTATGAAAAATTTAGCAATCTTCTCTTATATCCACCATAGACCATGAAATTTTTGTTTTCAAGGCTACCTAAACACGTAGATGGGGGGGGGGGGTGAATAGATTTCTGTCTCTATTTGATTTTTTAAATTTGTTTGCAGATTTCTGTGGTTGGTGATTATGTTATTTTTTGCTTTCAAGATCAATCACAGACGACACAACAATTTATAGTGGTTCTCCAATCTTGGGTACATCCACTGTCTCTCTGCGCCTATATAACAGTGTGTTAGATTCGGCTCTCCCTCCAGAACTCAGCTCCTCAACAGCTTACGACACAGATCCCACAGGACCACACAGGTCACACAGACCTACAACTTAGGCACTAAGCCAAACCCAGGTGACAAAGACCTTTCACCCGACACAAAGCCAAACACAAGTCACTAAGACCTCAGCCTTTATAATACAGGCTTACAACTACAGATTCACCAAGAATCTTTACATAAGAAGAAATAAAGAAAGAGATGATTAGACACCAGAGCAAGATCTCTGTGTCTTCTTCTTCCTGTACTGAGCAAATATCTGTCCAAGCTTTTGATGTTGAAGACAATAGATTGACAGTAGAGTCTTTCTTCAAACAGCTTCTTTTTTCTCTGCAGAACTTGTAGATCTACTTCCTCAGAATAGCTTTTGATCATGTTGTTGCAGATAGTGATTGCTTCAGCTATCTCTTTCCCCAGCAAGGTTCTCTGTGCAGAACAACTTCTTCAGACTCAAAAAAAATGGCGAGGAAGAAGATGAAGTTCGACCGCACTTTTTCATTTTCAGAAAACCTAGACAAGGAATTGATTGATTTGCTCTGGCCGATTTGCTTCTATTTATTCTCTGAATGTCAATTGAGCAGTAGGTATCATCACCAGGATTGATGACTGAGATTGAGCCAATTCAGCGCATGCTTTCCATTTAATCTTAATTCAACGGCTCTTTGCTGTGTGTGGGGCCCACCACTTTAATGTTGAAAATATTCCTTGGAAATTGCAGAAGATGATAACAGCTGGCCGCCAGCATCTCTGACACCATTTCCGCAACATTTGAATTTTGGTTGACATTTTGACTTTTCTGACGTCAGCATGACTCAACATCTCTGGACTTAGACAAAATTCAATCATTAGAACCAAAGGCGTTGAGTGAGCAAGTATCACTCAACGCCACAATACTTAGACAAAATTCTATCTGTCTAGGTATTGAACTCGACGAATGCTGAGCTCCGTTCGACGAACGACAAGCTCAGCTCGACGAAAGCATAAGTTCAATTCGACGAACTGTAGACTTAGTTCGACGAAAGGCTAAACTCTGTTTGACGAACTGTAAGCGTAGTTCGACGAAAGCATAAGTTCAGTTCGACGAACTGTAGGCTTAGTTCGACGAAAGGCTAAACTCAATTAGACGAACTCCATGCTCAGTGCGACGAACACTGAGCTCAGTTCGACGAAGCTGAGCTCGACGAAAGCCAAGCAATTCATGCATTTGAACTTAGCCAAATTTCTGCTTCAAGGCATTGAGAGCGTTGAGAGCGTTTAGAGCGTCGAGTGTGTCTTCATCACTCAACGTTTTTTGCCTTAGAAAAGTTTTCTGCAACTTAGGCGTTGAGAGCGTTGAGTGAGTACGCTTCACTCAACGCTTTTTGTCTTAGCCAATTTTCTGCTTAACTGTCTCAGCGCTTTCTTGTTCTCAGCTGAGACAAACACTTGTCTCAGCGGTTGTGCTGAGACCAACACTTGTCTCAGCGGTTGTGTTGAGACTAACTCCTGTCTCAGCGGTTTTGTTGAGACCAACATTTCTCTAGGCTTAGACTGACACAGCCTGACTCACAGCCTTTTGTTGTATGGCGTTGAGTGAGTAGACTACACTCAGCGCTTTCGTACTTAGACAAATTTTTGGTTATCTTCCAGTTAGACTGAGATAGACTCAACGCTATATGTTATATGGCGTTGAGTGAGCTGTCCTCACGCAACGCCTGTGTACTTTGGCAAATTTCTACTAGACGATATTGAATCCATACCTCTGGCATTGAGTGAGCTTGTTGCACTCAACTCCTGTGAACTTAGTGGATTTTTGCTATATCCAGCAACCACTTATTGTGTCTGCATGTCCAATCAATGTGATATGGACAACCTGCACTCAAGACCTCAAATACAGTTGATGTGTGTGACATTGATTTGTTTGACTTCTCACAAGTCAGGGACATTGGGAACAATGAACCCAACAATCTCCAGCTATTTGAAGAAGTCAAAACCCTTATCGAAAATGTTTTCTTTCCTTGGTCAATGACACACACAACCTATACAGCAAAATGAATATTGAAATTTTGATAAGCTATAAGTAAATGTACCTCATTTCCTGTCTGTATGATGAGCATCACTTACTTCCCCTGTTTTGCTGCAAGGTGTTTGTCCTTACTTGAGTGCCACATGTCTTTCTTACCCTTTTGTCATCTCTCCCACTTGCTTTGTCTCCCCCTTGCTAGGACCTTCTCTCTTCTCTCTCCCTTTTTGACTTCTGCAGAATAGGTAGATGGGGGCTGGCCCTTCCATTAGCTGACCTTCTCTCTTCTCTCTAGAGTAACTTACTCCCCCTCAATAGAAGCATCAGTGAACCGATACTACTGAGGAGTCTGTATGTCCAGCAAGAGGAACAATACCTGCATCAAAAAAATGCAAAAGGGAGTGCCTGAAGCTATGCCAAGTTCAATATACCCAACTCAAATTTGAGGGTGTTGAACTTTGCTTCATCAAATGGCTTAGTGAAGATATCAACCACTTGTTTGTCTGTGAGGACAAACTCAAGACTGATGTCTTCCTTCTCCACGTGCTCCTTAATAAAATGATATCTTATTTTTATATGCTTTGTCCTGCTATGTGAGACAGGATTCCTAGAAATAGAAATAACACTTGTAGAATCGCAGTAGGGAGGAGTTCTACTTACCTGAAGGTTGTAATCTTGAAGCTGATGTTGGATCCACAGCAGCTGAGCACAGCAACTGTCTGCTGATATATACAATGTTTTAAATATCGGATGTCGGACACATATCGGATTGTGTTTTTAAATGTCGGAAGTCGGGGACATGTCGGGGACATGTCGGGGATATTTTAAAATATCGGATTTCCATATATTATAAATAAAATTTTTATTTAATGTATACTAACTATAATTATATGTTATAAAAATAGAAAAAATAGCATAACAAATAAATAAAAAATGAGTCATTTATATTATGAAATAAATTTAAATAGTATCTAAGAAAAAATATTATTAACAAATACAAAATGATATATTGTAAAATATATTTAATACTATACACTAATTTTATTTTGGTAATAATAAATTTATTGCAAATTAAAAAGATTTAAAAGTTAAAAATACTTGATTTATTATAAGTTTTTTCAAACTTATAAATTTATATTAAAATATGAAACAATCACCTAATAAATGTATTAAATATTTTCCTATTTTTTATAATATAAAATTAAAAATTTGTGAAACAATTATACAAAATTGATTGTAATAAGAAAATGTTAAAAAATTGAAATAATAAGTTTAATCGATTTAAACATACATAATATAATATCCATGGGTGATTTAAATATATGATGTTTGTTTGCAAATATAACATAAAATAAAATAACGGATGATATATTTAAAAGTCGTATCGGCTAATATATCGGAAAAAATCGGACATGTCGGCCTATATTTTACAAAAGTACATAATCTATTATTTTAAAAAAAAACATATCGTTTTCCTCTAAAAAATGACATGTCGGGAGACATGTCGGACATGTCGGAGGACATTTAAAACAATGGATATATATTCTGACTTAGCAGTGGATATAACCACACTAGTTTACTTCTTGCTGCTCCAAGAAACTAGCCTTCCTCCTAAAAACTGACAGGTTGCAGTAGTGTTTTTTCTGTATTCTTTGCAACCTGCAAAATCTACATCTGAAAATCCTGTTATATCAAAATCCCTATTTCTAGGGTACCATATGCCAAGATCTGGTGTGCCCTTAAGATACCTCAAGATTCTCTGTGCAGCAGAATAATGAGATTCTTTAGGGTAGACCTAATACCTAACACAGACACATGTGACATACATGATGTAACACCTCCCCTGTAGTGGACGTATAATATGGGTCCGGCCGGGGCCCCACAGCATACGAATGTCACAGCTTTAGTATTATAAGTTGATATAACTACCCAAACTCAAAACACTTGCACAACACAGCGGAAACAAACAGGACTAGAAGTTATCCAGCACTAAAGAGTAAAACAAATGACCTTTAGGCCTAACATCAAGTGTCCAAAAGAGACATAATACATCAATCATGAATGTGCTCAGCACTTCTAGTTTACCTCGGCATGCAAGCCGGACAAAAGAGTCTCAAACAACATCATCATAAATGTAGTGCTACAAAAGAGGGAAAACACTTCATGGGCTTAGGCCTTTTTGGCCGGCGTGCTAGCTCCTGCATGCGATCCTTGCCCTGTAAAAATTATTAGTAACGTGGGTCAGCAAAGGCTGACCTCAAACTGTGTAACGACACATCTCCTCCCGGCCGCCCCTAACGGACCCCGGGGAACCCTCCAACTTGCAAGTCAGCACTTCATATGCAATAAAAATAGCTATAAACAGAAGAACATTTAAAACAGGCTTGGATGTCTCAATCATCAAACATGTTCTCTATTGGTTGAGCATATAAAGAAAGGGCCTACTATGCAACATGAATGCAACACCCGGGCTTCACCCAAGGTACCCTACTGCGTATGCATCTAGCACAACATCACATCATTTGGGTACTCACATTTCCCCATTGGCATAAAGCCGCAAACACTAAGGGAGACACCTCTCCCTCAAACGGCGCACAGGCCGCCACAAGGAAATCTTGCCAAGGCCCCACCCGCTCGTGGGCTTAGCCCCGGGCTTGCCTACAAGCTCTGACGTCTCATGTCAGAATTCCAACAAACACAGACCGACCGATTCTAAGAAGCCTTACTGGACCCCACCCGTTCATGGCCTCTTTGCCCGGGCTTGCCCCAAGCTTGACATTCTCGTCAGTCTCACAGAAGGGGACTAGTCTCGCCGGGACACTCTCCACACATGACGCACATGTCACGGGATAGCCAGCCGACCACGGAGACATAGCCACTCCTTGGCACATCACAAACCAAGACTAAGTACATCGTAATCCCTCTTTGTACTGCAGCGTTCCCGCGCACCAAGGTAACCATCTCCAACTCGTGCGGAGCTAACCTTATCCACCAAGGAAACCATCTCCAACTCATACGGAGCTAACCTTGTCCCTCAAGGAAACCATCTACCGCCACGAGGAGGTAACCTTGTCCGGGTTCGACTACACGTACCTTTTCAAGCAAACAGGACAATCACCAGCACAACACAAACGACATCTTGCCGCAACGGAAATCTCTACGAATCCCTAAGTTCGTATGCAACATCACCGAGTCGGACTAACGGTCGCGACCACGGCTTCACCCACCATGCCTAATCCACTAGCGAAGCGGATCTCTAATGCAAAAATATGCCGGGGACGGACTCAATCAACCCGGAGGTTCCTCTTGAACTTTGGCAAACCAAAACCCCTCTCATTTGAGAGTTTGGTGCCCAAAAATTAGAGAGAGAAAATAAATGATGCTAGTACATGCATCCTAAGGACCGAGAGGAGAGATGTCGTTACCTTCCGACTCCTCTTCCTTGCCATGGCAAAATAGCCAGATGGAAATCTTCGCAACGATCTAAGCTTCACGGATCCGGACTCGGTTCGCGATTTGGAGCTCCGAAACCCTTCCTACAGCCCAAGACCTTCTTCTTCTTCCTCCTTGCTCTAGCTTTTCTCAAGAACTTAGAAAGAGAAGACTTGGAAAACAATGAGGGTTTTCAACCCTAAAATCGGAGTTAACTTCCCAAGAGATGGCCTGAACCGGTAGATCCCAAAACCAGAAAAAGAATGGCCGCGATTCGCCTGGAAAATAGAAGATCTGGGCCGAACACGGCCTGGCACACGCCCGTGTCCAGGGCCGTGTGCCTCATTCGCCGTCTCAAATCGACGCGTCTGGAATCGCACACGGGCATCCGACACGCCCGTGTTCAACCCGACACGCCCGTGTCCCCAGTGACACGGCCGTGTGGCCGGCCGTGTGCCTCCAACAACACGGCCCTGAAACCAACCCGAGAGCTGACACGGCCTGGGACACGCCCGTGTCCCAAGCCGTGTGCCAAGTCTCGACACCTGTCGACAGGCTTTGTGTCGACACCGCGGAAAAAACGTCGAGCGAAGATCGTCGACCAAGCGGGACACGCCCTGTGACACGCCCGTGTCACAGGCCATGTGCCCCAGTCTCGACACCTTGTCGAGCAAAAGTGTCGACACTTGGGACGAGTGTCGACACGGCCTTGACACGCCCTGCGACACGCCCGTGTCGCAGGCCGTGTGCCCCACTCTCGACACTTTGTCGAGCGAAAGTGTCGACACTTGGGCCGAGTGTCGACACGGCCTCGACACGCCCTGCGACACGCCCGTGTCGCAGGCCGTGTGCCCCACTCTCGACACTTTGTCGAGCGAAAGTGTCGACACTTGGGCCGAGTGTCGACACGGCCTCGACACGCCCTGCGACACGCCCGTGTCGCAGGCCGTGTGCCTCCTGCCAGAAACCCAAAAATTTCCAGAACTGCAGACTGAACCTCTTGCAAAACTGGGGTGTTACAACTCTCCCCCAATTAACAGAATTTCATCCCGAAATTTCAAAACAAAAGGGTACAAAACTTAAATTGTACCTGACATGAAGAGTTCTGGATAATCTTCTAACATGACCTGTTCTCGTTCCCAAGAGAACTCCTCACGACCGCAGTTGTCCCATCGAACTTTCACGAGTTTGACTTCTTTATTCCGCAACTGCCGAGTCTCCGAATCCTCTATAGCAATTGGAAGGACTCGCGTCCTCAAGTCTTCCTCAATCGGCACCGATGCCGGCTCAATCACCACGCTAGCCTCCACCAAGGCTTTCCTCAAAACGGAGACGTGGAAGACGTCATGTAATCCACTCAAATCTGCGGACAGCGCCAACCGATAAGCTGCTTCTCCTACCCTCTCAACAATTTCAAAAGGCCCCAAAAACCTTGGACTCAGCTTCTTGAGTCGGCGAATCCGTGAGACGCCTTTGAACGGCTTGACCTTCAGATAAACCCAATCACCAACTACAAATTCCAACTTCCGGTGACGAGCATTAAAATATTTTGCTTGCCTGTCTTGCGCCACCTTCATACGCTCTTGGATGGTCCGTACCAACTCACACGCGTCAACCACCCCGTCCTTTCCCAACAGTTTGGTGTCTCCCGCCTCTGCCCAAGACATTGGCGTTCGACACCGCCTCCCATACAAAGCTTCGTATGGCGCCATTTTTATGCTTGCTTGAAAACTATTGTTGTACGCAAATTCTACCATGAAGAGGTGATCCTCCCACCTCTTGCCGAAATCAAGAACGCACATTCTCAATATATCTTCCATAGTACGGTTCGTTCTCTCCGTTTGCCCATCAGTTTGAGGATGGAACGTCGTACTGAACTTTAGCTTCGTGCCCAAGCTCTTCTGAACCAATCTCCAGTCCTTAGACGTAAACCGTCCATCTCGATCACTGACTATGCTCTTAGGAACTCCGTGCAGTCGCACAATGTTGCGAACATACAACTCCACCAGCTTCTCCATGCTATCCTCTTTCCGATTTGGGATGAAGTGAGCCACCTTGGTTAGGCAATCCACGATCACCCAAATAGCATCATTGTCATGCTGCGATCTAGGCAAACCATGCACAAAGTCCATGGAGATGTCCTCAAATTTCCACTCAGGAATTGGAAGGGGCTTCAGGAACCCGCCCGGTTTCTGACATTCGGCCTTCACCAAGGCACATGTTTGGCAACGACTCACATACAAAGCTACATCTCGCTTCAACCCCGGCCATCAAAAGGATTTCTTCATATCCAAGTACATCTTTGTACTGCCCGGGTGGATGGAGTACTTTGAGAAGTGAGCCTCAAACATCAACTCCTCACGGAGATTGTCAAACTGCGGTACACAAACCCTTCCATCCTTTCTCAAGATTCCCCCAATCATCTCCCAGGCGCTGCTCTCGCCATTTTGAGCCTCCAACACAAAAGGTTGAAACTCCACATCCAATCGAGTCGCTTCCCGAATACGATCGGACAAGTCGTTTTGCACTTCAATCCAGTTCAACCGAGCCACGCTAGACTCGCCTCTCGCAACACATTCCAATCCAAGGGACTCCCATTCCCGTACCAACCGCTCATCATGAGCTTCGATCCAATTTCCTTGCCCCGAGTACTTTCTACTCAACGCGTCCGCCACCACATTGGCTTTACCCGGCGTATACTGAATCGCCACTTCGTAGTCTCCAAGAAACTCAACCCATCTGCGTTGCCGCATGTTCAAGTCCTTCTGATGCAAGAGATACTTCAGGCTTTTATGGTCCGTGAAGATCTCCACCCTTGCGCCATACACATAGTGTCGCCATATTTTCAACGCGAAGATTACCACCGCCAACTCCAAGTCATGGACGGGGTAATTCCTCTCATGAGGTTTCAGCTGTCTAGACCCAAAAGCTATCACCTTGCCATGCTGCACTAACACGCAACCCAAACCGCATCCCGATGCGTCACTGAAAATCTGAAATCCATCGGTCCCTTGCGATAAACTCCGGATTGGAGCCATCATAAGCCTCTCCTTCAGGGCCTCAAATGCTTGGCCGCACTCTTGGGTCCACACAAACTTATGGTCTTTGCGAGTGAGTGAGGTGAGGGGTAGAGCTATCTTCGAGAAATTCTCCACGAATCTCCTATAGTACCCGGCTAGTCCAAAAAAACTTCGGACTTCCGCCACGGTCCTCAACACCGGCCAATCTCTGATGGCCTCCACTTTCGCTGGATCCACTGCCACCCCATCACCACTAATCACGTGGCCCAAAAACGCCACCTTGGCTAACCAGAACTCGCACTTTGAGAACTTTGCAAACAATTGGTTCTCCCTCAACACTTGCAGGACCACTCTCAAGTGGGTCTCATGCTCCACTTCAGACTTGGAGTACACCAAGATGTCATCAATGAAGACAACCACAAACGAATCCAAGTAATCCCGAAACACTTGATTCATCAGATCCATGAACACCGATGGTGCGTTCGTCAACCCGAACGACATCACCGTAAACTCAAAGTGTCCATACCTTGTACCAAAGGCAGTTTTGGGTATGTCCTCATCTCGAATTCGCAGCTGATAGTAGCCTGACTTCAAGTCCAACTTCGAATATACCATCGACCCCACCAATTGGTCAAACAAATCGTCTATCCGAGGAATCAGATACTTATTCTTGACGGTCAATTTATTCAGCTCTCGGTAGTCTATGCATAGGCGCATGCTACCGTCTTTCTTCTTAACAAACAACACCGGTGCGCTCCACGGTGAAGAACTGGGTCTAATATATTCTTGCTCCAACAGTTCCTGTAACTGTACCTTAAGTTCCGCCAACTCCTTTGGTGCCATCCTAAAAGGGGGACGCGACACCGGTCTAGCCTCCGACACTAACTCGATCGAGAAGTCGATCTCCCGCCGAGGAGGCGCTCCAGGAAGTTCATCCGGAAACACATCCTTGAACTCTGCCACCACTGGCACTTCCTCAATAGATAGCTGAGAGAGACGAACCTCCAACAACGCTACCAGCGCCACACCTCCCTGGTTAACCGCCCGCATCATTTGCATGGCCGTAATTAGGGAATGGGCTACTCCACAAAGGCCCACAAATTTGACTTCCGATTGCCCCTTACTCTTTAGGGTCACTACCTTGGATAAACAGTCAATGCTGGCGCGCTGCTCTGCAAGCCAGTCCATGCCCAAAATGACATCGAACTCTACTAATGGTAATACTGCTGCTTCCAAAACAAAGGCAACTCCGTCTAGCTCCCAACAAATGCGCCCTTTAACCCCGGTGGTCATAGATGACCCATTGGGCATGCGCACTTTCAGCTCTGCTCCCGACGAGAAAGACCCAACTCCTATTTTTCGGACGAAGCTCTCCGCAAGAAAGGAGTGCGATGCTCCCGTATCGAACAATACCCTAGCTGGGTATCCGGAAACTAACACGAAGCCTACAACAAGACATCTCACAAAAAGGGGGTCTAAAAGTATGAAGCACAAATGCAAACTTAAATTTTCTTCATACCTGTCACCACATCGGTTTGACGGATCGCTTCCTGCTGTCCAAGGTTGTAAGCCCTTGGTTGCACCGGTTGGAACCGAGAAGCGCTCGACTCCGCCATCTTTCCTTTCTCCGCAGCACTGGGGCCCGAGCGCACAGACTGCTCCTGCTTTGACTCTTGCCCCGCTCCCCCTTGCTGACAAGCACGGGCTATGTGCCCAACCTTCCCGCAGTTGTAACACGTCGGCGGTCCCCTAGAGTGAGAACCCCCAGGCGTCCAAGTGCTCCTCTCACCCGATCTGGAAGTGTGAGGCTTCCTCCTCCACCTGCTCCCATCAGACTTTACATGAGATTGGGAGGGCTTCCCTTCCCCATGCTTGGGAGTAAAACCCTTTCGACGCTGGGTTCGCTCCAGATCATTCTCCAAACTCCTGGCGGCTTCAACTAGCTCATTAAATCCCGCCCTCTTCATGGAGATGAGGGGCTGTCTCAGATTCTCCCTCAACCCTTGGTAGAAGAGGTTATCCCTCTCTACATCATCCGCCATTGTCGTTCCCGCATAACGACCCAAACGGGTGAACTCTTGCACGTATTCGTCCACCGTTTTGTCTCGCTGCATTAGATGCAGAAACTGCCTCTGCAGGGCCAACCGTGTTGAAACTGGAATATACCTCTTAAGAAAAGCGTCCCCAAACTCTTCCACTGACGGGGTGCGTCCCGGGAACTGGCGGCCGCTGTGGCTCACCCACCACAATTTGGCGTCTCCTTCCAACATGAACGCCGCATACTCAGCTTTCTTTTCCTCTGGCGTCTCTGCCGCCCTTAACAGTTCTTGAATACGAACCCACCAATCCTCCGCATCCGTTGGCGTTCCAACACCCTTGAAAGACGGGGGATGGAAACTCAGGAAGTACTTCATGTGTCGGTCTCCATGTCCTACCACCACCCTTTCTGCCAAAGGCTCCACTCGCCTGGCTTCTCCGCCTGGCACGGCCGTCGCCGTGTCTGGTGTAGCAGGGGTTGCTACCTGGGCTGCAGCCGCCGCTTGCGCTGCCACCATCGCTTCTGCAAGCATACGACAGAAGTCAGCCGGGTTTACACCCGTGCCCAGAAGACCTGGAGCAGTAGCACTGCTCGCCGAGAGATCATCCCTTACTCTTGAGGTGCCCGCCTCGTTGCTTGCACTCTTCAGGAAAACAAGAAATAAGGGATTAGTCTCTAATCTCAAGACTAAAACATAAGGACACTCACGGTCCCGCATTACTCTTATGTGGATAACTTCTCTACGCACTGACCTTGAATCAAACCTCCATCTGATACCAAATTGTAACACCTCCCCTGTAGTGGACGTATAATATGGGTCCGGCCGGGGCCCCACAGCATACGAACGCCACAGCTTTAGTATTATAAGTTGATATAACTACCCAAACTCAAAACACTTGCACAACACAGCGGAAACAAACAGGACTAGAAGTTATCCAGCACTAAAGAGTAAAACAAATGGCTTTTAGGCCTAACATCAAGTGTCCAAAAGAGACATAATACATCAATCATGAATGTGCTCTGCACTCCTAGTCTACCTCGGCATGCAAGCCGGACAAAAGAGTCTCAAACAACATCATCATAAATGTAGTGCTACAAAAGAGGGAAAAACACTTCATGGGCTTAGGCCTTTTTGGCCGGCGTGCTAGCTCCTGCATGCGATCCTTGCCCTGTAAAAATTATTAGTAACGTGGGTCAGCAAAGACTGACCTCAAACTGTGTAACGACACATCTCCTCCCGGCCGCCCCTAACGGACCCCGGGGAACCCTCCAACCTGCAAGTCAGCACTTCATATGCAATAAAAATAGCTATAAACAGAAGAACATTTAAAACAGGCTTGGATGTCTCAATCATCAAACATGTTCTCTATTGGTTGAGCATATAAAGAAAGGACCTACTATGCAACATGAATGCAACACCCGGGCTTCACCCAAGGTACCCTACTGCGTATGCATCTAGCACAACATCACATCATTTGGGTACTCACATTTCCCCATTGACATAAAGCCGCAAACACTAAGGGAGACACCTCTCCCTCAAACGGCGCACAGGCCGCCACAAGGAAATCTTGCCAAGGCCCCACCCGCTCGTGGGCTTAGCCCCGGGCTTGCCTACAAGCTCTGACGTCTCATGTCAGGATTCCAACAAACACAGACCGACCGATTCTAAGAAACCTTGCTGGACCCCACCCGCTCATGGCCTCTTTGCCCGGGCTTGCCCCAAGCTTGGCATTCTCGTCAGTCTCACAGAAGGGGACTAGTCTCGCCGGGACACTCTCCACACATGACGCACATGTCACGGGATAGCCAGCCGACCACGGAGACATAGCCACTCCTTGGCACATCACAAACCAAGACTAAGTACATCGTAATCCCTCTTTGTACTGCAGCGTTCCCGCGCACCAAGGAAACCATCTCCAACTCGTGCGGAGCTAACCTTATCCACCAAGGAAACCATCTCCAACTCATACGGAGCTAACCTTATCCCTCAAGGAAACCATCTACCGCCACGAGGAGCTAACCTTGTCCGGGTTCGACTACACGCACATTTTCAAGCAAACGGGACAATCACCACCACAACACAAACGACATCTTTCCGCAACGGAAATCTCTACGAATCCCTAAGTTCGTATGCAACATCACCGAGTCGGACTAACGGTCGCGACCACGGCTTCACCCACCATGCCTAATCCACTAGCGAAGCGGATCTCTAATGCAAAAATATGCCGGGGACGGACTCAATCAACCCGGAGGTTCCTCTTGAACCTTGGCAAACCAAAACCCCTCTCATTTGAGAGTTTGGTGCCCAAAAATTAAAGAGAAAGAAAATAAATGATGCTAGTACATGCATCCTAAGGACCGAGAGGAGAGATGTCGTTACCTTCCGACTCCTCTTCCTTGCCATGACAAAATAGCCGGATGGAAATCTTCGCAACGATCTAAGCTTCACGGATCCGGACTCGGTTCGCGATTTGGAGCTCTGAAACCCTTCCTACAGCTCAAGACCTTCTTCTTCTTCCTCCTTGCTCTAGCTTTTCTCAAGAACTTAGAAAGAGAAGACTTGGAAAACAATGAGGGTTTCCAACCCTAAAATCGGAGTTAACTTCCCAAGAGATGGCCTGAACCGGTAGATCCCAAAACCAGAAAAAGAATGGCCGCGATTCGCCTGGAAAATAGAAGATCTGGGCCGAACACGGCCTGGCACACGCCCGTGTCCAGGGCCGTGTGCCTCATTCGCCGTCTCAAATCGACACGCCTGGAATCGCACACGGGCATCCGACACGCCCGTGTTCAACCCGACACGCCCGTGTCCCCAGTGACACGGCCGTGTGGTCGGCCGTGTGCCTCCAACAACACGGCCCCGAAACCAACCCGAGAGCTGACACGGCCTGGGACACGCCCGTGTCCCAAGCCGTGTGCCAAGTATCGACACCCGTCGACAGGCTTTGTGTCGACACCGCGGAAAAACGTCGAGCGAAGATCGTCGACCAAGCGGGACACGCCCTGTGACACGCCCTGTGACACGCCCGTGTCACAGGCCATGTGCCCCAGTCTCGACACCTTGTCGAGCAAAAGTGTCGACACTTGGGACGAGTGTCGACACGGCCTCGACACGCCCTGCGACACGCCCGTGTCGCAGGCCGTGTGCCCCACTCTCGACACTTTGTCGAGCGAAAGTGTCGACACTTGGGCCGAGTGTCGACACGGCCTCGACACGCCCTGCGACACGCCCGTGTCGCAGGCCGTGTGCCCCACTCTCGACACTTTGTCGAGCAAAAGTGTCGACACTTGGGCCGAGTGTCGACACGGCCTCGACACGCCCTGCGACACGCCCGTGTCGCAGGCCGTGTGCCTCCTGCCAGAAACCCAAAAATTTTCAGAACTGCAGACTGAACCTCTTGCAAAACTGGGGTGTTACACATGATGTCAGGCGTACTAGCAGTCAGCTATAGAAGGGAGCCAATTATCCCTCTGATACCACTTGTAGGGACATGGCGCTACCAACTCGCCCAAAAGTTCGGACTGTCTGAGGACAACGCTACCACTCCTTTATGGAGCTGGCTACCCTAGGCAGGATCCACAGGGCGGCCAGTTAGGCCTAGGGGACACGCCCTTCTGTTCGACTAGTGTGGGCCATAACGACTCGCGCCGTACCTCCCAACACCGGGGGCATTGCTGAACCCTAACAATCTCCCCTCCAGAAACGACCCTGGGGTTTCGAACCCGTGACCTCCTCTGATACCACTTGTAGGGACATGGCGCTACCAACTTGCCCAAAAGCCCGAACTATTTGAGTACGGCGCTACCACTCCTTTATGGAGCTGACTACCCTAGGCAGGATCCACGAGGCAGCTAGTTAGGCCCAGGGGACACGCCCTTCTATTCGACTACTGTGGGTCATAGCATCTCGCGTCGTACCTCCTAACACAGGGGGCATTGCTGAACCCCAACAGACCAGACTTCGATACAAGTGGTATGTATAATGCTCAGCCAAACATGAATCATTCCCATCAGTGTTTCAAACATGTTTAAAATAATATTAGACCTAAACATTAAGTGCATGCATAAGAATATAAAATTCAAAACAACAACAATGTAAACCATAGCACAGAGTCCAACAAAATGTAGTGTTTAATTATGGTCACCAAATACAAAAGCTCAAACTACATGTAAATAGGAAACGAAAACATCTCCAAGCAGAGGTATAAAAACACATATCATAAAAGAAATAATACTCAAGAAAACTGTCATCATCCTCAGATGTACAATAGCTCATCCGCAGACGAATCTCATTCAACAAGCGCTCTTTCATCTTCATCATCTCTTGTAAATTTCAAACACTTGTAAATTTCAAACAGAAGATTATATATATGAATGAATTCAAACATTTGAAAATCTCAAGTATCTAGTTCTATTGTAAGTACTAAGTGATTAAACAAGAACACCAACACTGAGTATTATACATTACATTTTAGTATTCATTATCTGTTCCAGAAGAGACGATATTAGGACTTCTAGACATTACAGTTATATTTGTGTTCCAATTTAAATTGTCGCGGTCACTGTTCTACTAGAGTTAAATGAAGATTATCAAATTTGGAATGATACCAAATTAACAAAAGATGAATCACACCAAGTTAGATAGTATTATCAAGTTTGGAATAAATACTCTCTTCCAAGGTAAGAAATGATTGTTGAAGCCAAAATTGACCTCTGTGGAGTTCGGGGTCCCAAAAGAGGGGTGACCTCACACCTACTACACTCGGGGGAACGTCACGGACCAAAGACTTGGGAAACTAGAAACAGACCCTCGGCTCTAGCGCGGAGGTCCCACCTCACACCCGAAAGACCTTGGAGATCTTCCCCTCCCTAGCCAATGCTGAGCTAGGGTGCCTTGGAGGATGAAGAGAGAGTGAGGAAGTGATGCTCTCCAAGGCACCCCTAAGGGCCCATTTATAGTTTTCTGGGAATGACCTGCAAATAACCAACCTCCACTGCTCTGAAAATTACCAAAATGCCCCCAGAATGGCCTGCCAACAGTCAAATCCCGCTGTTCTAAGCGGCTAATTGCAGTCCACCAGGGGTAGTCCCTCCAATCGGGCGGCCTGGCGGTTCGACGAGAAGCGAGGGGCGGCCTTGGCAGACAGACGGCCTACGAGTGGCGAGCTGGCGGCATGCTCGACCACTAGGCGTGCTGAAGCCTGGATGAGGAGATCCTCTTGGGGGTGGGACTTGCTCCCCCCCAAGCACATTCGACCCAACCAGCTAGTGAGAGTCTGGATGAGGAGATCCTCTCGGGGGTGGGACTTGCTCTCCCCGAGGCACATTCGACCCAACCAGCTAGTGAGAGCCTGGATGAGGAGATCCTCTCGGGGGTGGGACTTGCTCTCCCCGAGGCACGTTCGAACCAACCAGCTAGTGAGAGCCTGGATGAGGAGATCCTCTCGAGGGTGGGACTTGCTCTCCCCGAGGCACATTCGACCCAACCAGCTAGTGAGAGCCTGGATGAGGAGATCCTCTCGGGGGTGGGACTTGCTCTCCCCGAGGCACAATCGACCCAACCAGCTAGCGAGAGCCTGGATGAGGAGATCCTCTCGGGGGTGAGACTTGCTCTCCCTGAGGCACATTCGACCCAGCCAGCTAGTGAGAGCCTGGATGAGGAGATACTCTCGGGGGTGGGACTTGCTCTCCCCGAGGCACATTCGACCCAACCAGCTAGTGAGAGCCTTGATGAGGAGATCCTCTCGGGGGTGAGACTTGCTCTCCCCGAGGCACATTCGACCCAACCAGATAGTGAGAGCCTGAATGAGGAGATCCTCTCGGGGGTGGGACTTGCTCTCCCCGAGGCACATTCGGCCCAACCAGCTAGTGAGAGCCTGGATGAGATCCTCTCGGGGGTGAGAAACTAGGTGTGTCACTTGAACTCTACCAAATCCAACATCCTCAAACGGGGAAAAATTTGGGTTACATGATCCCCTGACCCAGCCGGTCGGGAGTAGAGCTTGTTATAAGATAAGAAAGAGTGAAAGACTACACCAAGGCTAGGGCTGATATCGAGTCGAGTTCCAGCGATTTTGACTCGGCTCGAAATCAAAATTTTCGACTCGAACTCGGCTCGAAATCGAAATTGATTTTGAGTCGAGTTGACTCGACTCGAAATGACTCGATTCCTAGTCGGCTCGAAATCGAATCGAGTCGGCTTGAAATCGAATCAGATCAGCTCAAAATCGAATCAAATCGACTCGAAATTGAGCAATTTTTTGTTTTATTCCTATTTTGCTCAAGATTAAATTGAGAAATCTATAACTTTAGCAAATGAAACACTTAAATGCTAAATTTTTTTATTTAGATTTAAATTTTCTTATTTTTAATCTTAAAATAAAAATATATTAATAAATACATAATTTTTTTAGTTAATTCGAGTTGATTCGAATCATATTTCGAGCGATTCAGGGCTGGCTCGAAATCGACTCGAAATCAAATTTGAGTCAAATTGAATCGACTCAAATTGAGTCGAATCAATTTTAACCGATTCCGATTCGGCTCAATTTTCGAACGATTTTCGAGCGACTTTCGAGTTTCGAATAATATGCTCAGCCCTAACCAAGACGAGGCTTCTTCAAGGGGCCTGGGCATGACGACCGTCATCCGGTTCCTTCTCGTCGGACACCTCCATCCTGCTCAGGCTCTCCATGATCTTCTCCATTTCCTCCGCCCGAGCCAACCAAGAGATGGTGTTTACTGCCGTGACATAACACTGCCTTGCCATCCTAGAGTCTCCCTTGACTTTGACCTGGATCCCTCCTGAGCTGAACTTGAGGCACTGGAGGAACGAAGACGGCACGCAACGGAAGGCGCTGATGAGGGGCCTTCCGAAGATGGCGTTGTAGCTGCTTGGAGCGTCAACAATGACGAACCGGTAGTTCCTTGAAGTCCCTCCCAATTTCACTTGGAGTCCTACTCCACCCTCTACCTCCTTCCTCTCCCCTGAAAATCCAAACAGGGGTCCGTCTGAGGCCAACACCCTACTTGGCTCCACCTTCATCTCGTCAAACGCATTCTTGAAAACTACGTTGACGGAGCTCCCGTTGTCAACCAAGATCCGGGAGACGGTGTAGCCCTCGATGGTCGTTTGGATGACCAACGCATCGCAGAACAGATCCTCATGATCCGGCATGTCCTTCGTCGAGAAGGTGATCGTCTCCTCCTGGGGCGGGGTCTGGGATGTTGAAGCGACGCTCCGTCGATACATGACATGGAGGCTTGCCTTTCGAGTGGCTTCGATCCCTACTCCACCATGGATCACTGCTATACCACCTCGGGGTCCGACATCGACCCGGTCCTCACATATGTCATCCCCTCCCATTCTGGGTGGAACCTCCTCAACCTGCACCGACAGCCGTGGCTGGGCATGGCCTCTCGCCCCCCCCCCCCCCCCCTCACTTCCAGGAACTCGGGGCAGGTAGCCGTGACGTGCCCCTCCACCTGGTGGAAGTCACAGTACGGTAGCGCTCCTCCCCTCCTTCAGCGGGCTGGGCGTTCTCTCCTGTTACCTCTTCCCCCTCCTATCGCCAAGGCTTGCTGCGGCGGGGGTAAGAGCTGTCTTGGGGCTTGCCTCTGGAAATCGAGCCTCCCTTGGCCCCTATGAAAGTTCCCTCCGCCCTGGATGAGAGCTCTTCCGGGACCCTGGGCAGGTCTTCCCTGCAGCCTCCAACCTGGTTCTGGACCCTCCTGAGCTCTCCGCTCCTCTCTCCGCCTTCCCTCTTGATGTCCCGAGCCACCTTGCTCCTTCGACTCCATCTCTGTTAGCTTCGCCAACTTCTTGACAAATGTCGGGTTGGCCGCCTCCATGGCTATCTCCTCAGCCGCCCTTTCCATCAACTCCTCAAAGGAAATGTGGGCTTTTCGAGTAAGGCTCATCTTGAAGAACCCCTCGTGCAATCCCACCGTGAACGTCATCTGGAGGGCATACCCTGGCATCTCCTGGACATCCAGGATCTCCTCTTGGAACCTGTCAATGTAACGGGTCAGCGACTACTCTGCCCCCTGCCTTATCAGGAAGATGGACTCATGACTCTTCTTCCTCTTCTTGGAGGTGGAGAAGAGAAGCTGAAAGCTCCGGCTCAAGTCCTCGAACCCATAGATCGACCTCGGAGGGAGTTGATGAAACCAGTCCCTTGCCTTCTCCTTCAACGTGATCGCAAAGAGGCGGCACTTGAAGGAATCCGTCATCAGCCTGATGGAGACGACATCCTCGAACCACTACAGGTGTTGGATGAGGTCATCCTTCCCGGTATTGTAAGCCATGTCGGACTCCCTGAACCCCTCGGGAACGGGAGCTGAGATGATCAGCTCGCTGAAAGGTGACCCCCTAAGGGGTGGTCTCGCCACCTCTACTTGCGCGACCTGCTCGCCCGGAAGGCTGGCACTCGCCGGGCTAGAGAACAACTCCAGGCCGGTGAGGTCTCGCTTGACCCCATCTCCCATCCTCTCCTTCCCGGGCCTTCTTCCTGGTGCACTTCCTTCTCCCCCCGCTGGGGTCATCTCGTCGAGAGGGGGGGGGGGAGCTAGCTCCTGGGGGGTCGGGGTGGAGCTGCCACCCTGAGGAGCAATTCTTCGCAGCATCTCCATGATGCCTTGGATGGAGGACATGAACTCTTGCCTCCACACAAAGGGTCCTGGGCTGGGGAGCTCGCCGAGATCATCACTACCTCCCTGACCTCCAGCCATGACACTCTCCCGAGATTTTCTGTGCTGGTCAATCTCCATGCTCACCGCACCAAAAGTGTTGAAGACAAAATTGACCTCTGTGGAGTTCGGGGTCCCAAAAGAGGGGTGACCTCACACCTACTACACTCGGGGGAACGTCACGGACCAAACACTTGGGAAACTAGAAACAGACCGTCGGCTCTAGCGCGGAGGTCCCATCTCACACCCGGAAGACCTTGGAGATCTCCCCCTCCCTAGCCAATGCTGAGCTAGGGTGCCTTGGAGGATGAAGAGAGAGTGAGGAAGTGATGCTCTCCAAGGCACCCCTAAGGGCCTATTTATAGTTTTCTGGGAATAGCATGCAAATAACCAACCTCCACTGCTCTGAAAATTACCAAAATGCCCCCGGAATGGCCTGCCAACAGACAAATCTCGTTGTTCTATGCGGCTAATTGCAGTCCACCAGGGGTAGTCCCTCAAACCGGGCGGCCTGCGGTTAGACGGGAAGCGGGGAGCGGCCTGGGCGGACAGGCGACCTACGAGTGGCGACCTGGCGGCCTGCTCGGCCACTAGGCGTGCTGAAGCCGGGCGAGCTGCGGCCTGCTGGGTTGGAGCGGCGGTCTGGCGGGCTGCGGCCTGGCTAGACGGCGGCCTGGGCGAAGCGGCGGTCTGGGCGAGGAGGGCCAAGGAGAGCTGCAGCCTGGCGAGACGACGGCCTGGGCGAGGCGGCGGTCTGGCGAGCTGAGCCATGGCGAGACGGCGGCCTGGCGAGACGGGGCAAGGCGAGCTGCGGCCTGGCGAGACGGCGGCCTGGGCGAGGCGGCGGTCTGGGCGAGGCGGCGGCCTGCTTGCGAGCTGGGCGGCCTACTTGCGAGCTGGGCGGCCTGCTTGCGAGCTAGGAGGCCTGCTTGCGTGCTGGGCAGCCTGCTTGCTGGCTGGAGCCTAGGCGACTCTCCGAGGGGCCGGGGGGGGGGGGGGGGTTAGCAAATATTTCCTCCCCTACTAGTATGTTACGCAGGTCCACCTAAAATTGGCCTGCAGGAGTGCAAAACTCCCAAAAAGCTTAAAAACGTCAGTCAAGTCCTACGCCTTGTTTGGGGCCCACTCTTCACGAATACGGGGGTTGTACAAGGATAATCTAGGTTAAGTTGTAATTATCAAAATATGGAATGAAACAACTTACCAGATTTCAGTTCAGCAGTCATGATCATCAGCGAAACACAGTATGCTAACTAAGTCGTACAAAAAAGTTTGAAAACTCAAAACACTGCACAAAGACTGACCTAATTTGTTTTTAGTCTCATTTCCACCATTATTTTGATTAATCGAACTTTAGACATTCTTTTCGTCAATGGATCAGCTAAGTTATCTTTCGACCTCACTTAAATTAAAGTGATAACTTCTTGTCTTTCAGATAATTCAGCAAAACATGTTTGAGCCATACATGTCTTATCTTACTGTTATAGAGATCATTCTTTACGATTTGGACTGCGGTCTAATTATCACAATACAAGCTCAAACAATTTACTTGAAGTTTAGATAATGGAATATTTAGAGTCAGATTTCTGATCCAATCTATCTCTATTGCATGGCCTACTCTGGTCGAGCGGGTCCACGCAAGTCGTGCGGCCCCTATCGCACGGCTGTGCGGCCTCCGCCACACGACCGTGGTGTTGCTGTCGCACCAACTGTGCGGCCCCCTCTACACTACACGCTCTGACCGTGTGGCCCCCTCTGCACGACCCACTCCGGCCGTACGACCGCCACTGCGCTGCTGCCCTGGTCGTGCGGCCCCGCGACCACTATCGCACGACTACGCCGATAGTGCAGCTACTCCCCGACCACACGACTTTTGCAGTAAGACCGCTCTGTCGCACGGCAGCCCCGTCCGTGCGGCCCCACGGTGGTCATACGACTTCCGCTGCATGGACACTCCGGGCGTGTGACATCGCCCTGACCGTACGGCCCCGCCCCGACCGTGCGGCCGTCGCCGCATTGCCACACCTCCATGCAACCACCACCGCGCCTCTGTTCTGCCGTCGTCACGACTCCGTGCGGCCCTCTCTGTGTTGCATCCATACCGCTGCAGCCGCACTCTTGTTTTCACGAAACCACCTATCATTGGGGGTGCGCATGGCGAGATCCCCCCGCCCCCATCATAAGGTTGTGCATAGAGAAATCCCCCATCATAGAGGTACGCACAGCAAAATCACCCACCACGAAGGTGCGCATAGTGAAATCCCCCATCATGGGGGCGGGCCAAGCGAATTCCTCCATCATTGTAGGTGCACATATTTAATTACACCATTATGGGGTTACACATAGCAAAATTAATTATCATGGGTGTGTGGATAACCCCACTCCCTAGTGACACAATTACCTGAATACCCCTCTAAGAAACTATAAAAGGAATTCATAGCCCTCATTTGAGGAAACATACCTTTTACGCCCGAGAGAGCTCCTAAGTCTTCCTTGACAATCTCCCTGAGTTCTCATTTGACTCTTGAAGATCCCTTTGAAGATCTCTTTTGACGTTCGAAGACCACTTTCGACAATCGAAGTTTCCTTCTGAGCCTCGAAGATCTCCTTGAATTCGCTCCTCGAAGGTCCCCTTAAAGACAGGTAAAAGACCTCATATAGCTTCGTACATCGAGACCAGAGCCTTGTGTCACATCCGTCATTCCAGATCGCTTCGAAGCACGCTCATCACCACTCCACTCTCAGTAACCTCAATGGTCCAAAGGAATCATTATAACAAGCTTGTCACCCTCGAGAAATAGTTTTTGCAGCACTCCAAAGAATAATGCATCTTGGTCGGCACCGATCCGACCCCATAATTTTTCACTCGAGTTTTCCACATTAAAAGGCTTCATGCCAGATGTTGGTCTTCTCTATGACTGTTTGCACAATCGACTCACTCTCGAGCTGAGATAGTTCAATTCGACGGGTCCATAAGAGCGTCGAGCGACCCGCAATAATTCTATTTACTGATCTTGTGGGGGTAGGCCTCTCAAAAGGTAATGGAGATGGGCAATGTTTCCTTTTTAATTTTCTATTTAATAGTAAATAATTAAATTTATTTTAAAACAACTATAAAATGTTGTGATCAAAATTTTCATCATGATATTGAGCATTATCACTTAGGCTTCGTTTGGAAGGACTTATTTTCACCGGTCAAGCGGTTACGACCGTATGAATCGGACCTTAATTATGGCCCGGTTCATGCGGTCGTAACCGCTTGACCGGTGAAAATAAGTCCCCCCAAACGGAGCCTTAGTGACAAAAACAAGTTTTGATCACTAAAGATATCAAAAAATAATGAGGAAAATTTGTATTTAACATGAAATAAATAGTTTTAATAACCAATAAAGTTGTCACAAAAAGTATTTTTGATATTTGGTTACTAAATACATTTAGTAACAAAGATTAGTTTTGTCATTAAAAATATATATTTAATAACGAAAATTAATTTGGCATCTAAATACATTTAGGCTTCGTTTGGGAGAACTTATTTTCACCGGTCAAGCGGTCACGACCGCATGAACCAGGCCTTAATTAAGGTCCGATTCATGCGGTCGTGACCGCTTGACCGGTGAAAATAAGTCCTCCCAAACGTAGCCTTAGTGGCGGAGATTTTGCAATCACCCTATAAAAAATAACACTTGGTCACTAAATATCTTTAGTGATCAATCCACAATATTTTGTGACCAAAATTTTCGCCGCTAAAAATCAATTTTCTTGTAGTATGTTTAATGAAGAACAGAATATCACGATGTTAACGTGTACAACGGAGGACAAAAACTTCGCCAGTAAAAGAAGGTTGATAAAGCCACAAACACTTTAATGGGATTTCATGGGGGCATTGGAAGCTAGAGGTGGAGGAGATCAACAAAGTGGAAATGTTGTAGTTGAAGAGATATATGATCTATTTTAAGTGCTCAATGATATGCTAGTTTCCTAACGTGGAACCATTCTATTCGTTAAGATCCCATCTACGGAAACATTTTGGGCAAGGTGGGTGCCCTCCTACCTCCACCAAGGATGTTAATTGTATGCATGAAATTCTAATCTAAAGGTAACGACTGATGTTGAACATGACCTTCGGGGGTTAGGGCCGCAGCCCGGCCGAAATTTTTAGGCGCACAACCTGAGGCACACGTGTGTGCTCCTAGGGTGTGAGGTTGGGACCGTTCCAGAAGTTAGTGAACGCATCTAGAAGACAGACACGTGATGTTTAAATCCACACGCCCGGTCCACACGACCGTGTGTCGAGGGTGCGTGCCGTTCTGATGGTTCTATGGCGGTTGCAAGACGCCTGTCGATGAAAATACACGCTGATTGGGGCACATGCCCAGGGCATACGGGCATGTGCCAAGGGCATGTCAATTTATTTTTTGGTGTGAAGTGTTATATAAACTCCCGCTCAATTCTACCTTTGGCGTGGTTATTTTTCAAAATAATTCAGAAGTAGTTATGAGGGTTATTTCGAGGTGAGAATTACTTGCCTATCAACTACTTTCAAATTCCTTCCACTTCTATTATATTTTGCATGCAACTTTGGCTATGTTTGGCGCGGTTTATCGTGACTTATTTGCTCCGGTGAAGTTGGACAAAAATGTCATTGTCATGTCAAAATCTTATGTCTCAAACTAGTTTCTTTTCTGTAACATTTGTGATACTAAACATACATTCTATGACAATGACGTTTTTGTCCAATCTCATCGGAGCAAATAAGCTGCGATAAGTCACGCCAAACGCAGCCAAAATTGTCTCTAAATTTAAGCAATGCTACCACGCTGTGTGTTTGTTATTGCAGTCTTGATGGTCAATACATAGTAACCGGCGGCGACGATGGTTTAGTGAACATTTGGAATACGCAGGCTATGCAGATGGTGGCATATGGAGAAGGGCATCATTCTTGTGTATGGTTTAAACATTATTTCTAATTGGTTGGTTTCCATCTGTGAGATGATTTTGCTTAATAAGTTAACCAAACAGGTTAGACGCATTTCTTTTGATTCACATTGGTCAGCTCCAAATTCACATGCAAGGAATTTAGATATAACAAGAACAAAAGCTACGTATCGTTTTGGCTCTATTGGTCAGGTATAAATTATCTTCTGGAAATGTTTTGTTAAACTCGCAACATTTTTTCATTGCAGCTAAAAGCTTATTTAACATATAACTACAACAACAATCAAGCTTTATCCCATTATAGCAGGGTCAGCTATATGGATCCTTTGCCGTCATTGTGCCTTATCGTTAGTTATAATCACACTAATGCCAATGTAGTAATCATTTCTTTCCTTTTTGTTTCATTCCAAATCTTAATTGGTCTATCCCTCCCCCGTTTAACATGCCTAGCTTGTGGCTAAACTCTCACACCGCCTAAGAGGTGCTTCTAATGGTCTCCTTTGTACGTTGCGGAACCGTATATCTTAATCGAGGTTCTCGCATCTTCTCTACAATTGGTGCCACTCCCGTCTTTAAAAATTGCACCAATAATTAAAATTTATCTTTTTTTTCTTAGGGCATTCAAACATATATTTCATGACGCTAACGTTTTTGTAAAAACTCATCGCATCAAACGGAGGACAGTTTGTAGCCGCCGTGCTCATGACAGCCACCATCGTGTCAAATAGACCCTTGACTATTTCGATGTTTATTCATTTAGAAACAATGGTTAAACTGCAGTTAAAACAAACTCTCATTTTTACCTTACTGGAATCATTACTTGCAAATAATTACCTCTAGCTTAGCACCATACTATTAAGCTATAAAAAGTACTTGAAATAGCTTCATTCTTGTTGTTTTTATACTAAAGATTTCATTGTGAATACAGGATGGTAGATTACTACTATGGAGACTTAAAAGTGACAAAATTTTCATTCCAGGGGATGGCATGCCTTCTTCTCAACCTTCTTCGAGCATTGAAGACTTGCCAAAACTCTCTCCCATCGGCGGAAATAGTGGGCACGTTGACGACCCTTTATCCGACTTAATTTTTACCGAGAATTTGGTGGTCGTGGTTTCAAGCGAAGGCAAGTTCAAATTCAGTTCTAGGTCTGGTCATGCTGAAACCAGCCAAGCCAATTAGAAGCAAAAGGCTTTTAATTACTTGGAAACCAAACATAATGTAGAAGTTAATTTCACAAACATTTTCATTTTTGTTTTACATAAACAACAAATAAGAGTGTAAATGCAAGTATTGCATGCTCTCAAGTATATTTAATACAAACATTTTCAATTTTTCATAATGTTATTTGAAGTTGAATCGTTTGGATTGATTCGGGCTTTGAGTTTTAGTTTTTCTAACTAAAACTCACCTCACAGAAGTCGTACATGGAGGGTTTGGGTGAGAAATTGCGCTTTTTAACTTCAAATGATAAAAGTAGATTTTGTTAGAGCGCTTGAAGCATCATGTGTGGCCGTCAAGTTTGTAACGACCTCCATATTGCCCCATCAGGGGTATTTATAAGTGTAACCATAAATCCCCGACGGGTTATTGGATGTCTACCAGATCCAAACCAAACTCACTAAAAACTCATTATCATTTATATAAATAAACCTCACAATATCCCCCTATATTATATATAAATGGTATCACATAACAGATTACTTAAAATACAAGTTAATAAGGACAAAAATAAATTTTTCAGAAACGTAAATATGAGTTTTAGAGTAAAGAGATAAATATATACTCAAACAGGAGTTCCAAATATAAAAATAAATAGAACTAAATTGATAATTGATCTTTAGTCTACTAAAACATCAGATCGTCATCATTCAGGTTCAAATTAACTTTTTCTCCTTCATGCTTCTTTTGATTTAAACATTTGTTATCAAAGATAAAATGAACAACATAAAAAATTATTACAAAGATAAAATGAAGAACGTAAAAGAACGTAATACTCTATTCAACATTTGAATAAAAATAATTGTGTAAGTTCATTAAATTTGAAATGACTAACAATATTCATTTTAAGGTTTCATCAGATACCATCTAAAATACTTTAGTATACTCAATCTAGATGCTTGAATGTAAGTAGATTTTGATTCTAAAATTTTAAACATAAGTAAATGTATAAGATTTTAATCTCATCTCCCCCGATATTTTTTATATATGAACCTTACATAAACCTTTAGTAAGGACAATGTTATAGCGCTCGACGCACATGATCCTTATTGGGGCCGCACCTATCAACGCCGTCCACCAGTCAGGACCGCGTGAATTTTATTTATGTTTATGTGGTTGTTTTTATTTTGCAGTTTTTTTTAATATTGTTCTCACTTGTATGCCCTAGTGAGGGGTGCTAAACTATTGAATGTTTGGGTTGGACCTATAAGGGCCCGGTTTGGTTTTGAATGAAGCAAGCAAGAATTATTTCCCAAATCTCTCTCTCTTTCCCGGCTCAGCCTCTCTCTCTCTCTCTCTCTCTCTCTCTCTCTCTCTCTCTCTCTCTCTCTCCGCGGAAAAGTCCCTAGCTGCACTGTGTGTCGCGCGACTGGGATCGGGGCACCTCCGTCACTCTCCCCTCTCTTCCTCTCTTCCGATCTCTTCTTCCTTCTACTCTTCCTCTCCCTATTCCCTTCTTCCAGGTTTTCGGGCACTCTCCACCATAGCACCGCCAAAGGATTCCCCCGCTCCTCCGAGAAACGCCTCAGCCAACCCAATCACGAGATCTAGGCCCGGGGTCAGAACAACTTGGTATCAGAGTCAAACGCCACCACCTCCCTTCCTGACACCTACCGCGCAGCCCTCACGGGATTCTGCTGCCCTCCTACACTGCCTCCGCCTGCCAGCGACACTGCCAGCTTGGTTCCATCACCGCAAACATCGCCTTTTCCCCATGACCGAAGGTGTCTGATAAGTTGTAAATATATGTATTTTTTACGTACGTTAATTAAGTCGTTTTAGTTTATTTTCGTTATTTTTAGTTATTTTTCTTTAATAAAATGCTTCTTTTTTGTATATATTTTCTGAACTTAGTTTAAATTTGTTTTCTAAAATTTTTCAGGAAAAAGTCGAAAAATCAAAGTACACGCTCGTGTAAATTTGGTCACGCCCGTGACCTGGGCGTGTTCCTTTGATTCCACCAGAAATCAGCCGCCTGCAATGTCAAAGTCAAGTCACGCCCGTGTTCAATCCGACACGCCTCCATGTCACTCCACTCGATGCTCGACGGCGTTGAGTGTTGACCCAACACTCGACAATCGGCGTTCGACGCTTTGCTGAACACGCCCGTGTCCCGACTCGACACGCCTGTGACACGCCTCCGCCACTCAACGCCTCTGCCACTCAACACCTCCGCCACTCAACGCCTCCAGCTCGACGTTCGGCATTCGACGTTCGTCGAACTAACCGTCACGCCCGTGTCAATATTCGACACGCCTGTGACCACTCCACTTGTCCCAGACAAGACGTCGCCAACGTGGCAACAACTCGACGCCTTCGCCAGATAAAACTTTCATGTCACGCCCTTGATACACGCCCGTGACCGCAGGGTCACGCCCGTGACTTTCACGTGGACAGCAGCAAAGTCAACCGACAATAAATTTTCGACTTCACCTCAGCGCCAGTACTGACACGCCCGTGACCAGGCGTGTAATCTGATTTTTTTTGCCTATAAATAGAACCTTGCTGTAAGAGCCAGAGGTTCAAAATTTTGATCCATTTTGTTGTTTGGGCTGCTTCTAGGAGGCCTTTTGTGCTATGTAAGGATTATTTTTCCCCATCCTCTTTGTGTTTGTTTTAGCTTTTGTAATCAAACTTTCTTCTTAATAAAATTTGTTGGTTTTTCATCCTTATATTGTACTGGAAGGCCTCTGGAGTGCCTCTCTTTCAGCAATCTTATGTATCTTCATTTTTTGTTTTTTTGTATGGTGTGTGTGTATGAGTTAGCTTTGTGGAATTTATGCTTTCAAAGCATCAAATCGCTTAGCTTTATTTTAGATTTTCTCAAATTTACTAATCGTTATTATAGCTTTTTTTTTCTTATCATATTCCTTGGATACGTTTAGATTTAGGATTTTTGTGACTTTTTTTATTCATCCTTATGAATTTGTAAAATGATTTTAAAGTGCTTTTTATTTTTCTTTAACTTAGATTTTCCTTTTTTAGCTTGCAAAACTTTTGTTTCTTTTTCACTTTCTTCCATTTTTTTAACTATTTTTACAAACTTATAAGAATGAATTAGATGTTATTCGATTTTTCAAACCGTTTGATTTTCGCATTTATTAAAACTCTTTTGCTCCAACAATTTTTATTTCTTCTTTTTATGCATTTCCAGCAAATTCTAACGCTAAAAACGTAATCGTTTTAATTTTTCAATCACTTTATTTTTTCTCCTTTTTGCTTGTGTGTGTGAGTGTATAAAGCTTTTTCTTGCTTTCCTTCAAGTTGTGTGTGTGTGTGTGTGTGTGTGTGTGTGTGTGTGTTTATGAGTTAACTTTTACTGTTTTAATTTCCTGCCTACTCGTTTGAGTAGAACATGTCATTTTCAGTTTTAATTTTCCGCTTACTCGTTTGAGTAGGACTTGTCATTTCCCGCCTATTCGTTTGAGTATGACTTGCAATTTACAGCCTTAATTTCTCGCCTACTCATTTAAGTAGGACTTGTCATTTCTCGCCTACCGGTTTGAGTAGGACTTGCAATTTTCAGCTTTAATTTTTCGACTACTCATTTAAGTAGGACTTGCAATTTACCGCTTTAATTTCTTGCTTACTCGTTTGAGTAGGACTTGTAATTTCAATTATGCAATTTCCCTTTCTTGTAACTTAGTTTTTTTTTCCTCTATTATGAGTTTGGTTGAGTGCGTGCGTTTTTCTCATTTTTAATAGCTTTTCTCTTTCTAATGTTAGGTTATCTTATTTCTTCTTATTTTTTTGTAAACCTTCAGCGTCTAGTTTATAACTCACGCATAACCAAACTCATAAGTCATCCCCATTCTGATGAGTGACTAATCACTTTTAGCACTCGGTATCGAAGAGCATTGAGATATAAAATATTTTTAAATAATTAAATGTCTTGTTTTTCTATTTAATTAAGAACTTAAGGTTTACCCCGGGTTTACAACGCGTAGAACCACATATCGATGTGTGGGCTCTATTTCTGTTATCCATACGCTAGCTAGCCGAGTGACCGTGCGTATGAACCGATCCCCCTTGGGTATAGAGAGTTTCGCACTAACCGTTGAGAGTGGAGGCGCGTAATTCTTCCGTATTGGGTCCCCCCAATAGCGTGGTTCTTAGCGTAATGCGGACATTTAGAGAAATCCTTCGTCGGACGAGAGCCCGGTCGAATAGTCTTAATATTCAGGTGAGCGATAGTCCTAGAGATAGGTGAGCTCATTCTTTTGGAACCTCCATGACCAAGTTTACTCTTTAATTGAATTGAAACCTAGGATCGCTAATTATTTAAATATATTTTAGTCCTAACGTAATTTGATACCGAATGTTATTTCTTCATCGACCTTTTTCTAAATATATTCTCAACTCTTTCTTATAATCGCTTTATTTAGGTAGATCCGACAACATAAATTTTTCGGTAAGATAACAGTCCTTCCGGGAGGAATAGAGATAATCAACCCATTCCCGGGAAATTTACGATCTCGATATTCCCCTGAATATTATGTATTACTTGCAATAGGTGCACTTGCCTACAATTCGCCGCGCGAAATCCAGACCCACCGTGCTCCATAGATAATTCAGAGTCGGGCTTCGCACGCATCAAGTTTTTGACGCCGTTGTCGGGGAGCCTTCGAGTTGTTATTTCGAATTTCGGAGTCTATTACTTTTACCTATTTTCTAAAAACTAAAAAAACTTAAAAACTCTACTTAAAAATTCAAAAAAAGAGTTAATTATTTAGTTTATATTTTAGGGTGTATGACCAGTGGACAACCTTCGGAGTCGGAAAATTTGGATTTCGATCCTGAGATCGAACGCTCACTTGCGCATATTCGATCTCAACGCCGAAATCCCTATTTGGATCCCGAAGAATCCGTCGGAGAACCCTTTGTCGTTGTTCTGGGTAACCCTAATCCGAACGCGGCCGCGGAGCGTACAATGTCTTTACGCCCGACCGAATTTGGACGATACTGGATTGTTCGTCCGACGGTGGCGAACAATAATTCTAAAATAAAATCGAGCGTTATCTAAATGATCCAAAATGCAGTGCAGTTTGATGGACAACCGGATGAGGACCCGAACGTTCATTTATCAAGTTTTTTGGAAATCTGCGACACTTTTAAGATTAATGACGTCACTGATGACGCCATTCGTTTGCGCCTTTTTTCTTTTTTTTCTTTAAGATCCAAAGCTAAGGCGTGATTGAATTCTCTCTCACGAGGATGTATCACCACCTGGGCCGTGCTTGCGGAGCGGTTCTTAACGAAGTATTTTGCGCCCGCTAAAACTACAAAGTTGCGGGCGGACATTTCTTCGTTTGTGTAGAACGATTCCGAGTCTCTATTTGAGACTTGGGAGCGGTTTAAAGAATTCCTCCGCAGGTGTTCACACCACGCGCTGCCTGTGTGGTTGCATGTCAAAATCTTCTACAATGGGCTTAACTATCAGACGTGTCAAATGATTGACGCGGCTGCCGGGGTGCCCTGAATAATAAGACCCCCTGAGGCTGCCCAAGCTCTTATCGAAGAGATGGCCATGAAAGCCTACCAATGGAACGTCCCGCGGGGACGTCCCAAGCAGGCGACTGGCCTCTTCGAAGTGGATTCCACTGCCCACTTAGCCCTTGAAGTTGAAAGGCTGACGAAGCAGGTGGCAGAGATGTCTGCTGCCTCCTCCACTCCGTCTTGGGCGATTTCCTCTAACGTCATCGTAGTCGAAGAGTTCGTAGACTATGTGGGAAATCCTGGACAACCCTTATAGTAATCACTATAATCCGGGTTGGTGGAACTACCCCAACTTCTCATGTAGCAACGCGACCAATGCGCAGCGCCCGCCCAATTCTTTTGCGCCCGGATTTTTGCCACCTCCCCCTCTTCCAAAACCCTCCCCGATGGAGGAATTTTTTTTCTAAATACATATCGTCCAACGAGTTAAATATTCGGAACATCATCGGATCGCTAAAAAACATAGAACACCAGGTTGGACAGCTGGCGCGAATGATGTTCGAGTGCGTGCTCAGGGCACTGTCGGGAAACACGGAGCCCAATCCGCGGGAGAATATCAATGTTATAACCCTCCGTAACGGAAAGAAGGTGGACGATCTAAAACGGATCGATCCGCAGGTACATATTTCACCTCTGACCCCTCTTCACCCTTCTTCGATTACGCCACCTTTACAAATTTTAAATGAAAAAAAAATATTAAAACGCCCTTGTCGTATCCACATAAGTTAGATAGTGAGCGTAAGGACGCGCAGTACAAAAAATTTATTTTATTATTAAAACAAATTCATATTAATGTCCTCTTCTGCGATGCGATCTCGCGGATGCCTAAGTATGCGAAATATTTAAAAGAACTTCTTTCTAATAAACAAAAATTAGAAAATATTTCGCATCTCTCTCTCAACACAGATTGTTTGGCGGTTCTTACTAATAAATTGCCCCTTAAAAGAAATGACCCGAGACGGTTCTTCATCCCGTGCCTTTTTGGCAATATATTAGTAAAATACGCTCTTGCAGATTTAGGAGCGAACATTAATTTGTTGTCGTTCTCGCTCTTTCAAAAATTAGGTTTGGCCACTCTGGCCCCTACTAAAATGTGAATCCAACCAGCGGATCGTTCGGTTAAGTTTCCCGTCGGGGTAGTGGAGGACGTTCTTGTCTGAGTTTATAAGTTTATCTTTCCGGTAGACTTCGTCATCTTAGACATCGAGGAGGACACCGATAAACCAATTATATTCGGTCGCCCTTTTCTCGCCACCTCTCGCACATTAATTGATGTAAGTAACGGTCGTCTCCTTCTTCGGGTACGAGATGATGAAGTGACTTTCTCTATTAATCCCTCCATAGGAGACTCGTCATCGAGCGATGACTTTTGTTATAATTTAGATACCTATCTCAGAGATTGTTTTTCCCCTGTTTTTGAGTCTACGTTTTTAAACGACGACATTTTTTGCGCTCGAAAAATTTAACTGCAAAGAGGATTACTCTACAAATTTGTCTTTTGAACCTTTTGGATCGAAAGACATTAAAATTAAAACATCGTTAGAATAACCGCCCTGCGTAGAGCTCAAACCCCTACCCGAATCACACAAATACGTCTTTTTGGAAAAAGATGATACCCTTCCTGTTATCATTTCTTCGCATTTGAGCAATTCAGAGACTTTCGATTTATTGAAAGTTTTGCTTAAATATCGCCACGCAATTGCATGACAAATTTCTGATTTAAAAGGGATTAACCCCTCTTTCTGTACTCATAAGATTTTCCTTAACGATAATTGCCGCAAAAACTATTCAGCCGCAGCGACGTCTTAACCCCAACATGAAAGACGTCGTTAAGACCGAAATTATAAAATTATTAGATGCGAGAATTATTTATCCTATATCGGATAGTGCATGGGTTAGTCCCGTTCATGTCGTGCCCAAAAAGGGCGGTCTTACCGTAGTGGAAAATGAGCATAATGAACTCGTCCCAACTCGTACTGTTACGGGTTGGCGGGTGTGCATCAATTATAGTAAACTAAATGATGCCGCCCGTAAGGATCATTTTCCACTACCATTCTTAGACCAAATTCTGGAGCGTTTATCCGGTCATTCATACTTTTGTTTTCTTGATGGTTTATCGGGGTTTTTTTTTCAAATCCTCATTTCCCCCGATGACCACGAGAAAACAATTTTTACCTGCCCGTTTGGCACCTTCGCATACCGAAGAATGTCATTTGGCCTCTGCAATGCGCCAGCTACATTCCAAAGATGTATGATGGCGATCTTTGACGAGCTGGTAGGAAATATTATGGAAGTCTTTATAGATGACTTCTCTGTTTTCGGATGTTCTTTGTCGTCTTGTCTTCCCAATTTAGATCGTGTCCTTCAACGATGCGAGGACACACGTCTTGTTTTAAATTGGGAAAATGTAACTTTATGGTTCGAGATGGTTTGGTTCTCGACCATAAGATTTCGTCTAAGGGGATGGAGGTCGATAAGGCCAAAGTTGAAATTATCGGAAAACATCCCCCGCCTTCTAACGTTAAATCTATTATGAGTTTCTTAGCCCACACGGGCTTTTATAGACGTTTCTTTCAAGATTTTTCAAAAATAACAAAGTCGCTTACTTGCCTCTTAGAAAAGAAATCAAATTTTGTCTTTAGTAGTGAAAGCGAGTCCGCTTTTAATTTTATAAAACAAAAACTTATCAATTCACCCATTTTATTGGCGCCCGATCGGACCATTCCGTTCGAGATTATGTGCGACGCTAGTGATATTGTCGTTGGTGTCGTTCTTGGTCAACGTATAAACAAATATTTTCATCATACTTATTACGCTAACAAGACACTCACTTCCTCACAAGGAAATTACACGACAACGAAAAAAGAATTTTTAGCCATCGTTTTTGCATTTGATAAGTTTTGCTCGTATATAACTCTATCTAAAGTTATCGTATTTACCGACCACTCTGCCTTAAAATATTTGTTAGCAAAAACGGACGACAAGCCCCGCCTTCTTCGATGGATCATCCTCCTGCAAGAGTTTGATTTGGAGATCCGGGATAAGAAGGGCGCGAAAAATTTAGCTGCCAATCACCTCTCCCGCTTAGAAAATCTCGGTGCGGAAGCGCTTGACGAATCTAGCATAAATGACAGATTCCCCGATGTTGAAACCGAGAAATCGGTCTCTATGGAGTTCGGGGTCCCTAAAAAGAGGTGACCTCGCACTTACTGCACTCAGGTGAATGTCACGGAACAAAGGCTCAGCAAATTAGGAACAGACCCTCGGCTCTAGCATGGAGGTCCCACCTCACACCCGGAAGACCTTTGAGATCTCCCCCTCCCTAGCCAATGCTGAGCTAGGTGCCTTGGAGGATGAAGGAAGAGGATGAGGAGTGATCCAAAACCCCCTTTCTCCAAAGCACCCCAAGGGTCTATTTATAGTTTTCCCAAACCTAGGGACCAAAAGGTAAGAAATACCCCCAAGACAAATAGGTCTTGTGCCAATAGAAACCATCCACACCTGGGGGGAAAGAGGTAATTCCACCCCTATGGGCACAACGGTAAAAACATGGCCAAAAGAGGTCCGGGGGTGAAAGGAGGCTAAACCATGCCCCTCACCTTCCCCGGACACCTGAAGCGAGTGGGGGTTAAACCACTCCACTCCTCCACCTTGGGGCTGGGAGAGCGGGTGAATCCCGTAGAAGAACCGAGAGCAGGGGGTGAGACCCCGACCTCCAGCCGGACCTGCCCCGCACAGGGCTAGGGTGCTGGGGGCGGGACCCCGGCCTCTAGCCGGTCCTGCCCCGCACAGGGTGTAGGGGGCGAGGGTGCTGGGGGCGGGACCAAGGACTCCAGCGGGTCCCGCCCCGCACAAGGCTAGGGTGCTGGGGGCGGGACCCCGACCTCCAGCCGGTCCTACCCCGAACATGGGCTAGGGTGCTGGGGGCGGGACCCCGGTCTCAAGCCGGTCCTGCCCCGCATAGGGGTGCAGGGAGAGAGACCTCGACCTCCAGCCGGTCTCGCCCCGCAAGGGGCTAGGATGCTGGGGGCGGTACCCCGGCCTCCAGCCGGTCCCGCCCTGCACAGGGGTACAGGGGGCGAGACCTCGGCCTCCAGCCGGTCTTGCCATGCAAGTGGCTTGGGTGCTGCGGGCGGGACCCCGACCTCCAGCCGGTCCTACCCCGCACAGGGCTAGGGTGCTGGGGGCGGGACCCCGGCCACCAGCCGGTCCCGCCCCGTACAGGGGCAAGGGTTCTGGGGGCGGGACCCCACCCTCCAGCTGGTCCCGCCCCGCGCAGGGGGAAGGGGGCGAGACATCGGCCTCCAATCGGTCTCGCCCCGCAAGGGGCTAGGGTGTTGGGGGCGGGACCCCGACCTCTAGCCGGTCCCGCCTCGTACAGGGCTTGGGTGCTGGGGGCGGGACTCCGGCCTCCATCCAGTCCCGTTGCTTCTACCCCACACCTAGCAAGCTGGGGCGGGTGCCGGCCAACTCGCCGCACCCACCTTGTAAAAGCGGCCATGGGGAGGCAGATTTTTCCTCCCCATAGTAGTATATCCTGCAGATCCACCAAAATTGGTCTCCATGAGTGCGAAACTCCCAAAAAGCTTAAAAATGTGCACCAATCCTCACGCCTTGTTTGGGGGCCCCTTTTCGCGAATACAGGGTTATATACAATCTCCACTCTTTTCGAGCGAGTTCCACGCTCGGAAAGAAACATCCAACCCAACAAATTCGCCGCATAGCCTTCTTGGAGCCAAAAACACTTGGCCACCGAGGGGGGCCAACCTGTCATGCCAGCTAATGGGAGCCTGAGTGACGAGACGGCCTCAGGCTAGAAAACACTTAGCCTCCTCGAGGGGTCAACCTGTCATTCTAGCTAAGGGGAGCGTGGGTGACGAGATGGCCTTGGGGTAGAAATCAACCTTCCCTGCCAGCTAGTGGGATCCTGGTCAGCGGAATCATCTCGGGGTAAGGTCTACTCACCCCTTTGAGAGATCAACCTGCCCTGTCAGTTAGTCGAAGCCTGGTCAGTGGAATCATCTTGGGGGTAAGGTCTACTCACCCCTCTGAGAGATCAACCTGCGCTGTCAGCTAGTGAGAGCCTGGTCAGCGGAATCATCTCGGAGTAAGGTCTACTGACCCCTCTGAGTGATCAACCTGCCCTGCCAGCTAGTGGGAGCCTGGTCAGAGGAATCATCTCGGGGTAAGGTCTACTCACCCCTCCGAGAGATCAACCTGCCCTGCCATCTAGTGGGAGTCTGGTCAGCGGAATCAACTCGGGGATTTTCATGGATCACAAATGTTTTCCGGCGGTCCCTTTCATCAATCATAGTTGATACAATGCAAGCAAAGTTCATTACAAGAGATGATCAACTTTTTTTCTATCTCCCTCTTCCCACGTACATCATTAGATCCCTCCCCGGGTACCCACATCAACCGTGTCCTCACATTTCTCCCCTTCTACCTCGAGTTGGACTTCTTCAATCGACACTGGATCTTGCGATTGTTGAGGCTATTGTGGCTGTGGTGTCGGAGCACTTGTCCTTCTCAACTCCAGGAATTCGGAGCAAGTAGTTGTTACATGGCCCTCCTCATGGTGGAACTCATAGTAGGGTAACTCTACTCTGACTCTTCCTCTTCCCGCGCGGTTCCTCCTCTCCCTTCGACCAATCACCATTGCTTGATGTGGTGGGGGTAGGAGCTGCGTAGGGGCTTGCCTTTGGAAGTTGAACCTCCCTTGGCCTCCATGAAAATCCCCCCACCTTGGATGAGACCTCTTTCAGGACCCTGAACGGGTCCTCCTTGTTGCCTCCAACCTGGCTCCAGACCTTCTTGAGGTCCTTGGAGCTCTTGAGCACTCTGCTCCTCTCTCCTTCTCCCCTCCTGATGCCTCGAGCCACCTTGCTCCTTCGACTCTACCTCTGTTAACCTTGCAAATTCTTGAAAAATGTCGTGTTGGCCGCCTCAATTGCTATCTCCTCTACCACCCTTTCCATCAGCTCTTCGAAGGATAAGGAGGCCTTTTGGGTCAGACTCATCTTGAAGAACCCCTCACGCAACCCTACTGAAAACGCCATCTGGAGGACATACCCTGACATTTCCTTGATGTCCAGGATCTATTCTTGGAACCTGTCCACATATTGGGCCAACGACTCCTCCGCCCTCTGTCTTATCAGGAAGATGGACTCAAGACTCTTCTTTCTCTTCTTAGAGGTAGAGAAGCGAAGCTGAAAGCTCCAACTCAAGTCTTCAAACCCGTAGATAGATCTTGTTGGGAGTTGATGGAACCAGTCCCTAGCTTTCTCTTTCAAGGTAATCACGAAGAGGCGACACTTGAACGCATCTGTCATCGGCCTGGTAACGACCGTATCCTCGAACCACTGCAGGTGCTGGAGAGGGTCGTCTTTCCCGGTATAGTAAGTCATGTCAGGCTCCCTGAACCCCTCGGGAACTGGGGCCGAGACAATCAGCTCGCTGAAAGGTGATCCCTTGTTTGGCGGTCTCGCGTGCTCCACTCGCATGACCTGCTCGCCTAGGAGGCTGACACTCGCAGGGCTGGATAACAACTCCCGGCCGGTGAGGTCTCGCTCGAACCCATCTCCCATCGTCTCCTTCCTTGGCCTTCTTCATGGTATGCTTCCCTCCACCCCCCTGGGGTCATCTTGCCTAGACCAATGGGATTTGACTCGCCGAGAGGGGGGGAGCTAGCTCCTGGGGGGTTGGAGTGAAGCTGCCAGCCCGAGGAGCAATACTTCGCAGCATCTCCATGATGCCATGAACTCTTTCCTTCCCCCAAAGGGTCCTGGGTTGGGGGTTTCGCGGGAGTCATCACTACCTCCCGGATCTCCACCCATGACACTCCCCTGAGATCTTATGTGCTGTTCACTCTCCAAGCCCACCGCACCAAGATGTTGAAATCGAGAAATCGGTCACTGTGGAGTTTGGGGTACCTAAAAAGAGGTGACCTCACACTTGTTGCACTCAGGCGAATGTTACTGACCAAAGGCTCAGGAAACAAGGAACAAACCCTCGGCTCTACCGTGGAGGTCCCACCTCACACCCGGAAGACCTTTGAGATATCCCCATCTCTAGAAAATGCTGAGCTAGGTGCCTTGGAAGATGAAGGAAGAGGACGAGGAGTGATCCAGAACCCCCTTTCTCCAAAGCACCTCAAGGGTCTATTTATAGTTTTCCCAAACCTAGGGACCAAAAGGTCAGAAATACCCCCAAGACAAATAGTTCATGGGCCAATAGAAAATATCTGCACCCGGGGGGAAAGAGGTAATTCCACCCCTAGGGGCGCAACGGTAAAAACATGGCCAAAAGAGGTCCGGGAGTGAAAGGAGGCTAAACCAAGCCCCTCACCTTCCCCGGACACCTGAGGCGAGTGGGGGTTAAACCACTCCACTCCTCCTCCACCTTGGGGCAGAGCGAGCGGGCGAATCCCGTAGAAGAACCAGGAGCTGGGGGTGAGACCCCGACCTCCCTCCTATCCCGCCCCGCACAGGGCTAGAGTGTTGGGGGCTGGACCCCGACCTCCAGCCTGTCCCTCCTCGCACAGGGCTAGGGTGCTGGTGGAGGGACCCCGACCTCTAGCCGGTCCTGCCCCACACAGGGGCTAGGGTGCTGAGGGCGAGACCCCAGCCTCCAGTCGGTCCCGCCCTGCACAGGGTTGCATGGGGCGAGACCTCAGCCTCCAGCCGGTCTCGCCCCGCAAGGGGCTAGGGTGCTGGGGGCGGGACCCCGGCCTCCAGCCGGTTCCGCCACGCACAGGGGTGCAGGTGGCGAGACCTCGGCCTCCAACCGGTCTCACCCCGCAATGGGATAGGGTGCTGGGGGCAGGACCTCGGCCTCCAGCCAGTCCTGCCCCGCACAGGGCTAGGGTGATGGGGGCGGGACACCGGCCTCCTGCCGGTTCTGCCCCGCACAGGGGCTAGGGTGCTGGGGGAGGGACCCCGACCTCCAGCCGGTCCCGCCCCGCACAGGGGGGCAGGGGGGAGACCTCGGCCTCCAGCCGGTCTCGCCCCGCAAGGGGCTAGGGTGCTGGGGGCGGGACCCCGACCTCCAGTCGGTCCCGCCCCGCACAGGTCTAGGGTGCTGTGGGCAGGACCCCGGCTACAGCCGGTCCCGCTGCTCGTACCCCACACCTAGCAAGCCAGGGCGGGTGTCGGCCAACTCGTCACACCCACCCTGTAAAAGGGGTCACGGGGTGGCGGATTTTTCCTCCCCCTACTAGTATATCTTGCAGATCCACCAAAATTGGCCTCCAGGAGTACAAAACTCACAAAAATCTTAAAAATGTGCACCAAGTCTCACGCCTTGTTCGGGGGCCCCTTTTTATGGGGTTGTACACCCAAGGAACGCCTCCTTGCCAAAAATACTATTTCATCTTCCCCACCTTGGTTCGCAGATTTTGCGAACTATTTAGTTGTGCGGGTGCTCCAAAAAGACTTTTCAAGCCAGCAAAATAAGAAATTCTTTTCTGACTTGAAATATTTCTTTTGGGAGGATCTATTTATTTTTTGTATCTGCGCGGACCAAGCGGTCCGAAGATGCTTCGCGGGTGTGGAGTGCACGCAAATACTTAGGAACTGCCACGAGGGTCCGGCTGGTGGGCATTACCAAGCTAACCGGACCGCGCGAAAGGCGCTGGAGGCAGGTTTCTTTTGGCCTACTCTATTCAAAGATGCTCACAATTTTGTGTGCTCCTGCGATAGCTGCCAGCGTTCGGGTATCATCTCTCGTCGCGACGAGAGACACCAAAATTTGGTTTTAGTATGTGAAGTCTTTGATTTATGGGGCATCGATTTTGTTGCCCCCTACCTCCGTCTTTTAAAAATAATTATATTTTAGTGGCGGTCGACTACGTATCGAGGTGGGCAAAAGAGCAAGCTCTCCCCACCAACGATGCGCGAGTCGTCATTACCTTTCTTAAAAAACTATTTTCACACTTCGGCACATCTCGTGCTATTGTGAGCAATAGGAGAACACATTTCTGCAACAACCAAATGGCTAAGACGTTAGCTAAATACGACGTCACGCACAAACTTGTCACCCCTACCACCCGCAAACTAGTGGCCAAGGTCAGGTAGTAAATCGAGAGATTAAGCGTTTATTAGAGAAAACTGTTTCACTTAATAGGAAAGATTGGTCCATCAAACTCGCCGATGCGTTGTAGGTATATCGTACGACATACAAAACTGTAATTGGTTGTACGCCGTATCGATTAGTGTATGACAAAGCGTGTCATCTCCCCGTAGAATTAGAACATCACGCTCTTTGGGCTTTAAAACTCTTAAATCTCAACGCTAACTTAGCCGCTCAAAATAGAAAACTACAACTAAATGTTCTCGGTGAATGGCGTGCAAACGCTTACGAGAGCAATATGTTATATAAGAAGTGTTCTAAGTTTTATCACGATCGAAAAATCAAGCTCCAATAAACTTTTTCTTCGGGCGATCTTCTCCTTCTTTATAATTCACGACTTAGACTTTTCCCGGTGAACTAAAATCACGATGGTCCGGCCCCTTCAAAGTTGAAGAGGTTTAGCCATATGGGACCGTACTCGTCTCCCACCCGGAAAAAGCCTCGTTTAAAGTAAACAGTCATAGCTTAAAAATGTATATAGCAAGCGATCCAGTGGGCGGTAATATTGAATCCATAACATTACTCGACATATAAACCCGCCAAAATAGTCAAGCTACACGACTATAAACAAAACGCTCCTGGGAGGAACCTCATGTTTATCTTTTTCGTTATTTCTTTACTTTTTTTGCTATTTTTTCTTAATAATGTAGGGTTCCTAAACTAGGCCTCCCCGAGCACGTTTCAGAGAAGCTTCTACTCTCTTTTTTTTATTTTGTTTGTACATATTGCATTTTATTTTCTTTTTTTGTTTCGCATACTTACGTTGCAACATTGAGGACAATGTTGGACTTAAGTATGAGAGTGTTTTCGTGTTTTATTTTCTGCAATTCTATTTTTGCACTCCTAAAATTTTTAAAAAATATACAAAAAATATAAAAGCAAATCAAAACAAAAAATTATAAAATGAAAACTCCAAAAATATTTTTGTTTTATCGTCAAAAATTTCAAAAAAAATTTTATAAAATAAAAATTCCAAAAATATTTAGTTTTCTTTTGTAAATATTTTTTTGTAAATATTTTATGCATATATCTTTTTGTAAATATTCTTTTCTCTTTCCCCTCTTTCTTTATTTCCCTTCTTTGTAAATAAGTTTTCTTTCTTTCCTTATTTTATAAATATTTGCTTATAAAATACAAAAATACAAAAAAATAGAAAAGAAAAATAGTTCAAAAAAATATATCTTTTTTGTATTTTTAGTATGTATATAATAACAAAATTAAACACAAAACACATAAAAAAGATAATAAGTCAAAATTCCCCCAAAAAGTAAAACAAACTAAAACAAAAATTCCAAAAATGATAATAAATTAAAAACACCAAAAAAATGAAAACTCTAAAAATCCAAAAAAAACTTTTTATGAAACAAATAAATCGAATATTTCATTCTTAATCCTTTTTGTTCTCCAAAAATATAGTTGTGTGTTTATTTATAAGCGAATTTCATTAATTCTTTGTTTACTATTTGTTTATTAATTAGAGATTGATAGATTTAAATATCCGGGTTTAAGTTTTAAAGAATTTTTTTATGCTTTGTTCTTAAGATAGGAGACTTGTTTTAGGGACTACTTCTAATTTATCTAAAATAAGGGTATGTGTATTATGTTAGAAAAAAAACTATAGACTTCAATTATTTTTACTTCAAGCTTTTAGAAATACAAGAACGTTCAATTTATAAAGGTTGCTATTAAATTTTTTTTATTAAAATCTAGTTTCAATTTTGAAAAAACCCATCTCCTCACATTTATCATGTCTCATTTGACATGATAATTTTTTTTATCCTTAAAAAAACATATGTCAATGGGAATAAGATTTCATTCCGTAAACATAGACATCTAATATTTGAAAAAATTATATGTTACGGAGTAAGAGGAAAAAATTTATTACTCTTATACATATACATTGAGTTATATGAAGTTGTACAAAAAAATTACTATTGCATGTTATGGAAAATAAGATTTCATTTTTCTAAACATCCACATTCAAAAAAATTATATTAGAGGTTTGCGAAAAAAAATATAGCTCGCCTCTAAAAACCAAAGCCCTTTTCATAAACCAAAACAATCCCCTTAGCCAAATTCAATGATTCTAGACTTAATATAAAATCATTTTGAGAGCATAATTTTTAAATTGCATTATTTCCTTTAAACTCTTAAGCAAAAGTTTCTATAATTTCAATCTATTTTTGTTAGCTAAAGATTACAATTTTTTCTTGCTATTTGGCTACTTCAAGAAGTTTTTTTGGCTAAAACTTTTTCCTCTATTTAAATCAATTTCATGATTTAGGACTTAACTCTTATACTCCAGATAATTATTTTGATCTCTCTTTTAATTAATTCAAGCAGTAGCTAAATTTAGGATTTCTTTTAATTTCTTATAAGTACATCTTCAACTCTTGCTCTGGAATTGCAAAAGCTTAGGTATGAGGGTATTTGATAAGTTATAAATATATGTATTTTTACGTACATTAATTAAGTTGTTTATTTTATTTTCTTTATTTTTAGTTACTTTTCTTTAATAAAATGCTTCTTTTTTGCATATATCTTCTAACTTAATTTAAATTTATTTTCTAAAAATTTTAATGAAAAAGTCGAAAAATCAAAGTACACGCCCGTGTAAATTTGGTCACACCCGTGACCTGGGCGTGTTACTTTGATTCCACCAGAAATCAGTCGTCTGCAATATCAAAGTCAAGTCACGCCCGTGTCCAATCATTACACGCCCGTGTTCAGTCTGACACGCCCTGTGTCACTCCACTCAATGCCCAACGGCGTTGAGTGTTGACTAAACACTCAACGATCGGTGTTCGACGCTTTGCTGAACACGCCCGTGTCCTGGCTCGACACGCCTGTGACACGCCTCCGCCACTTAATGCCTCTGCCACTCAACGCCTCTGCCACTCAACGCCTCCGCCACTCAACGCCTCCGCCACTCAACGCCTCTGCCACTCAATGCCTCCGCCACTAAATGCCTCTGCCACTCAATGCCTCCGCCACACAACGCCTCCAGCACGATGTTCGGCATTCGACGTTCGTCGAACTTACCGTCATGCCCGTGTCAATATTCGACACGCTCGTGACCACACCACCTGCCACAGACAAGATGTCGCCAACGTGGCAACAACTCGACGCATTCGCCAGATAAAACCTTCCTGTCACGCCCTTGATACACGCCCGTGACCGCAGGGTCACGCCCGTGACGTCCACGTGGACAGCCGCAAAGTCAACATGCAATAAATTTTCGGCTTCACCTCAGCGCCAGTACTGACACGCCCCCCCTACACGCCCGTGACCAGGGCGTGTAATCTGATTCTTTTGCCTATAAATAGAACCTTGCTGTAAGAGCTAGGGGTTCAAAATTTTGAGTCATTTTGTTGTTTGGGCTGCTTCTTGGAGGTTTTTTGTGCTATGTAAGGATTATTTTCCCCCTCCACTTTGTGTTTGTTTTAGCTTTTGTAATCAAACTTTCTTCTTAATAAAATATGTTAGTTTTTCATCCTTATATTGTACTGGAATGCCTCTGAGTACCTCTCTTTCAGAAATCTTATGTATCTTCATTTTTGTTTTTTGTATGTGTGTGTGTGTATGTGTTAGCTTTGTGGAATTTATGCTTTCAAACCATCAAATCGCTTAGCTTTATTTTAGATTTTCTCAAATTTACTAGTCATTATTATAGCCTTTTTTTCTTATCATATTCCTTAGATAGGTTTAGATTTAGAATTTTTGTGCCTTTTTTTATTCATCCTTATGGATTTGTAAAATGATTTTAAAGTGATTTTTATTTCTCTTTAACTTAGATTTTCCTTTTTTAGCTTGCAAAACTTTTGCTTCTTTTTCAATTTCTTCCACTTCTTAACCATTTTTACAAACTTATAAGAATGAATTAGATATTATTTCAATTTTTCAAACCCTTTGATTTTCGCATTTATTTAAAAACTCTTTTGCTCCAACAATTTTTATTTCTACTTTTTATGCATTTCCAGCAAATTCTAACGGTAAAAACGTAATCGTTTTAATTTTTCAATCACTTTATTTTTTCTCCTTTTTGCTTGTGTGTGAGTGTATGAGTTAGCTTTTTCTTGCTTTCCTTCAAGCTGTGTCTGTGTGTTTATGAGTTAGCTTTTACAGCTTTAATTTTATGAATACTCGTTAGAGTAGGACTTGTCATTTTCAGGTTTAATTTCCCGCATACTTGTTTGAGTAGGACTTGTCATTTTCCGCCTACTCGTTTGAGTAGGACTTGCAATTTACCATCTTAATTTCATGTCTACTCGTTTAAGTAGGACTTGTCATTTCCCACCTACTCGTTTGAGTAGGACTTGCAATTTTCAGCTTTAATTTCCCGTCTACTCATTTCAATAGGACTTGCAATTTACCGCTTTAATTTCATGCCTACTCGTTTGAGTATGACTTGTAATTTCAATTATGTAATTTTTCTTTCTTGTAACTTAGCTTTTTTTCTCTATTATGAGTTTGGTTGAGTGCATGTGTTTTTCTCATTTTTAGTAGCTTTTCTCTTTCTAATGTTAGGTTATCTTATTTCTTCTTATTTTTTGTAACCCTTCAGCGCCTAGTTTAGAACTAACGCCTAACCAAACTTATAAGTCATCCCCATTTTGATGAGTGGTTAATCGCTTTTAGCCCGCAATACCGAATAACATTGAGATATAAAATGTTTTTAAATAATTAAAGCTCTTGTTTTCTATTTAATTAAGAACTTAAGGTTTACCCCAGGTTTACGATGTGTAGAACCACATATCGATGTGTGGGCTCTATTTTCGTTATCCATACGCTAGCTAGCCGAGAGGCCGTGCGTATGGACCGATCACCCTTGGGTAAAGAGAGTTTCACACTAACCCTCGAGAGAGGAGGCGCGTAATTTTTCTGGATTGGGTTCCCCCCTCCCCAATAGCAGGGTTCTTAGAGTAATGCAGGCATTAAGAGGAATTCTTCGTCAGACGAGAGCCCGGTCGAATAGTCTTAATGTTCAGGTGAGTGATAGTACTAGAGATAGGTGGGCTCATTCTTTTGGAACCTTCATGGCCAAGTTTCTCCTTTAATTGAATTGAAACATGTTATCTCTAATTATTTAAATCTATTTTAGTCCTAACGTAATTCGATACCATGTGTTATTTTTTCATCGACCTTTTTCTAAATATATTCTCAGCTCTTTCTTATAACTGCTTTAATTAGTTAAATCCGATAACGTAAATTTTTCGATAAGATAATAGTCCTTTCAGGAGGAGTAGAGATAATCAACCCATTCCCGGGAAATTTACGATCTCGATATTCCCCCGAATATCCTATATTACTTGTGATAGGTGCACTTGCCTACAATTCGCCGCGCGAAATCCGGACACGTTGTGCTGCCTAGATAATTCAGAGTCGGGCTTCGTGCGCATCAGTGTCCCTTCTCTCACCCAAATCATGGAGCTTTTCCAAACTATGCTCGCCATACAAAATGACAAGATGGAGGGCCTCAATGCGCGCCTGAACTCCCTTCAGGGTGCCCCACCACCGCCACCGCACCAGACGGCCTCTCCGACCGCAAGCTGGGACGACACAACTCTTCCTTGCGGCGACTACATCTTCGGCCCCTGTTCCGTCCGTATGGATTTTTCGATCTATGAAGGCCGCGAAGACCCCCTTCCATGACTTACGCGTTGTGAGTTCTTCAACAATCAAAACATTCCATATGAGGAACGTGTCAGCATAGCCTCCTTCCATGATGCGACCCGCGCCACATCTTTTATTTTTTTATTTTATCGCGTCTGTCTGTTATTTTTGTAGCGCATGTTTTTGCGCATTTTGCTTCAATATGTTGTGTCGAGTTGTAATCGCGCATGTTATGAGTGCTTGGGTGTATTTTGTATCGTGCAGATTGTTCAAGCAAATTTTTGTTAGGCTCGTTGGTGTGACCGGCCAATGAGACCTTAAATGCATAGGTCTGATGATTTATGGGTAAATTAGTTAGGGAAAGCTTTTAACATTTAACTATTCCGACATATTTGGCTATTTCCAAAAATCTGATTTGATTTTTCAATTGGGAAATTTCCATTGTATACCTTTCAATTTCATCAATTCAGCCCTTTTAAGGCTCACCTAGTCTAAGCCCATTTATTCCTCCTCCAAAACCCTAAACTCACTCTTTAAAAATCAAACCCCTCCCTTAACCCTAAGGCGGCTGGAATCGAACTGAACAACCTATTTTTGGTTTGTTCGGTTCTCCCAGCGCAATCCCTGAAGCCCGCGAGGTTCCCGACAGTTCTTGCTCAACGGAAGCCCGACATCGCCATTCTCTTCCTCGCCAGCTACGTTGCCGACGTTGGAGTCCCTATTGGATGCCGGAGGTAGCTCCTGTTACTTCTGTCGACAACCCCGATGGGATTACAAGTCGTCCTCCCCGTCTAGTTACACCAGCCCTTTGTATCTTCCTAGGAGCCCCGTCGGCCGCTATCGAGCACTCATGAACCTCTACCGGGCTACGACGACCCCTTCTACACCGACCGTCGATAGCTCCAGCCAGCCTCCAGTGTTTTCCCCCTTCTCGACGACCTCTCTCTACTCCAGCACCGTCAACCACCTTCCAGAGCTCCACCCCTGCTGCACCTCCAGCCACCTATTCCGGTTGATTGGGCTCGCTGCTCCTTGTTCATCGCCAGCTCCACCAATAGACCTCCTCCTATGCTCCTCCAGTCCAACCATTGCCCCTTCCCCTACGGTAAACCTCTCGCCACTCTTTGGCTCGCAAACACCCTCAATTTTAAGTTCAAAATTTTACTTGAAAGTTAACTGTTGGAGCTTTCCCTACTAATTTCACCTCTTGGATATCGTCAATTTTTCCATTGCCGCGTGTGTTCGCCACCAGATTTTTGTGCTTGCGGAACTAAGTCTCTTGACGTTGTTATAATCATGTGGTGACATTGCGAGTATCTGTGACACTTTGGTCGTTTTATCAGTTTAAAATAGTCTGCGAAAATCTTCGCGCCACATTTATTTTAAATAGATCACAATTATTTATCGTTCAAAACTACACCTCTCACTTTGGTTCAAATCAGCTTGGTGTGGCTGCTGGGATATCTCACTCCTATTGTGGGATAGTCAGCGGTTTGCGCTTCCGAAATTTTAAGTTTAAGGGTTTTCCAGTTTATCCATGGAATTAAGAGTGGAACACCTAGAGGAAAATTTAGAAGATATGGGAAAGCATATGGAAGAACTTATGATCGTTGTCACTGCACTTACTCTCTCTGTGAGGGACACAAACCAAGTCTTGTTAGGATTGCACACTACGGTCAACAACTTGGAAGCACATTACCACTTAGGGGGGGTCCTGCTGCACAACCTCCTACTCCTCCTGCATGACCTACTACACCCCATCACCAGAACCCCAACTAGCAAATCAAGATAATAGGAATCCCCCTAGGTGGGATGTCGGTATTAAACAAGATGTTGGGGATTTTGAGGGTACACTAGAGCCCAAGGTTTGTCTTGATTGGTGCGAACGACTTGAGCGATTCCTCAGCTGGAAACGCACATATGCCCACGGGCAGGTGTAGTATGCTACCCTAAAGCTGAAGGGCCCTGCACTCACATGGTGGGGGCAAGTCGAGCGTATGTGATACACTATGGGGCAACCACCTATTACCAAATGGGTTGAGTTCAAAGCTCAACTCAAGAGGAGATACGTCCCCGCTGATTTCATGTAGACATTGCATCGTAGGTGTCACAACCTACGACAAGACAAGCAAACTATCGACGAGTACACGAATGAGTTCCTAGTCCTCCAGTCATGCTTAGATCTGAAGGAGGAAGACCACATGGTTGTGGCCCGTTATCTGAATGGGCTCTGGTATGCTATACAAGACCAGTTAGAGCTTCATGACTTTCGGGACCTTGGAGAGATCTCCAGCCGAGAACGTCAAGTGGAGGCCCTCCAGAAAAGGACAACTGGTTAGAGGTCTAGTGATGGACCTAGATCTACTAATAGAATTACTTCGAGCAGCATCATTACTACACTCACATCTGCTACTACTGATTCCCCTCCTCTTGCCATTACTGGAGCCCCGACTCTTCACCCTGGTCCTTCCCGGGGTAAGGAGCCCAACCCCACACTGGAGTGTTTCGATGCTTCAAGTGTATGGAGCTGGGGCACAAATCTTCTAAGTGCATGCGACATCAGTTCGTTGCTGTGATTGATTCCACCTTCGGGGGTGAACCAGAGTATGGGGTCTTCCTTAGTGACCCCAGCCTGATCCCCTACCCGAGGCTGATAGCATCGTCGAGGTCGAGGGCGAGCAAGTAGAGCACCTAGTCTATGTTCTTCACTCTAGTTTGGTTACCTCTGGCGAGACCACTGAGCATGATCCTCAGAGAAAGGAAATTTTTCGCACTACCGCCCGCATTCAGGAGCATTTCTGTTCTATTATTATTGATAGTGGCAGTATGGAAAACTACGTGTATCAGCATATGGTGGAGTAGTTAGGACTCGTGACGCGCCCTTAGAGCAGTCGTACCACCTAGTCGGGGTTAGTAGCCCTTTGACTATCCCCATAACTTATCGTTGTCAGGTTGAGTTCTCTATCGGGGATGTTTATCGAGATTCGGTACTATGTGACATCGCCCCCACCGATGTCTGCCACATACTTATAGGACGACCATGGCAATATGACCGACATGTCCTGCATGATGGTGTGAGGAACTCTCATTCTTTTGATCATTATGGGCGCAAAATTATTCTTCTTCCCCAGAAGAATGGTCCTGTTCCTAGAGCACCTGGGAGGACCTCACCAGCATCTACTTCGTCGTCCATAGTCTCCACTACACCACTTCTATTTAGTGCTACGCTTTGGCCTGGGCCCTCGCTCTAGGAAGTGGCGTCTTATTCTCGAGAGTCGTCAATCTAGGGTGCTCTGGAAGCACCACCTTTTATTGACTTCGTAATCGACAAGCGCGTGTTTATCCCTCATCATTTTTCCTTGGTGTTAGTCGAGCACATTGACACACCTCACCTCAATCGCTTTCTACTTGAGTTTTTTAGGTCTGACCGTACGAGGAGAGTTGAGATGACCCATAGATTTTATACCACTTGTCGGGACACCTGTTTTCATGATTTTTGTGGAAGATCATGATCGATAGATTTGAGATCTGTTTAAAATTTTGTGACTCGAGTGAGATTTCATCGGGTGAAATCAAAGCAATGGACGATCTTTGTCTAGCGGACGATCGTAGTGTCTACCAAGCGAGAGTATGTTGTGTCTTGAGTTAATGATTCCACGGGTTATCTCCACTTGTTTCCCCTTTCTCCTCCTACCTCTCGTTTGCTCCACACACAACCTCTGTCATCCTCTGAAAGCTCTTATAGTTACTATTTATTTAAGAAATTATCATGAAAAATTGACTAATGGTTTACGAGTTGTTTGGATAAGAGGTTACTTTCAGGTTTTGAGTCGCAGCGGTGACATCAGCAAGACAGTATATCGCTTTTCTCTGCGCGATAATTGGACTTTCTACTTGCAGGTCACATCAAGTCTCGTCAAGGACGAGCTTTTTCAACCCCGGGAGAATTGATGCGACCTGCGCCGCATCATTTAATTTTTTTTATTTTATTGCGCATGTCTGTTATTTTTGTAGCACATGTTTTTGCACCTTTTGCTTCAATATGTTGTATCGGGTTGTAATCGTGCATGTTATGAGCGTTTGGGTGTATTTTGTATTGCGCATATTGTTCGCGCAAATTTTTTTTAGCTCGTTGGTGTGATCGGCCAACGAGACCTTAAATGCAAAGGTCCGATAATTTAGGTGTAGATTAGTTAGGGCAAGCTTTTAACATTTAACTATTCTGACATATTTGGCTATTTCCAAAAATCTAATTTGATTTTTCAATTGGGAAATTTTCATTGTATACCTTTCAATTTCATCAAGTCTGCCCTTTTAAGGCCCACCTAGTCTAAGCCCATTTATTCCTCCTCCAAAACCCCAAACTCTCTCTTTAAAAGCAAACCCTCCTGTAACCCTAAGGCGGCTGGAATTGAACTGAACAACCTATTTTTGGTTTGTTCGGTTCTTCTCCCAGCGCCTCCCCTAAAGCCCGCGAGATTCCCGACAGTTCTTGCTCGACGGAAGCCCGACACCGCCATTCCCTTCCTCGCCATCTACACCGCCGACGTCGGAATCCCTATTAGATGTCGGCGACAGTTCCTACCGTCGTCGATTATCCTGGTCCGAGATGGCAGCCTGCCGCGGAAAGGGCCTTTGCTTCAATTGTGATGAACTATAGACACTCACTCATCGGTGCAAGCACCTATTTTGGTTGGAGGTTGACGACCCACTGGGGGACGACATTGATGGGCCTGACGATCTTGGCACACCTCAGATTTCTCTACATGCCTTGGCTGGGCCGCAGGAGGGATGCACCATTCAGCTCTTTGTGGATGTGGAGGGCATGCCTCTCTTAGCCCACATGGATACAGGCATCACTCATAGTTTCATTCGTCAGGACAGAGCCAATCAACTTTTTCTTCCATATGTTTCTTGCAGTCACGTCAATGTGGTTGTGGAAAACGGACGGTAGATGTCGTGCTCGGGCGTCTATCGGTGTGTATCCTTCACCGTGGACGGTTATCCATCACAAACTGACTTCTTTGTTGTGGACCTTCAGGGTTTTGACATCGTGTTGAGTGTTCGTTGGTTGCGCACCTTGGGGCCCCTTACATGGGACTTCGATCGTCTGACCATCTCTTGGTATGTCGGGCTCCCGCTTGATACAATGGCAAGGGGAAAACCCGTGACAGTTTCCATCCTCCTTTTTAGTACACACTGAGCCGTTGGCCACCTCGGTCGAGCAGTGGGCCGACCATCATGCGGATCTTGCTTCCCTTCTGCAGGCGTTCTCTATGATATTTAGTCCACGCTTGGACCTTCCTACGCGACATGCACAGGATCACCGCATTTGCCTCCTTCCATGGTCGTCCATGGTAGTGGTACGTCCATACCGATACCCTTCCTCTAGAAGGATGAGATCGAGTTGTAATGTGATGTCCACCTACAGTAGGGGAGTATTCGACACATCGTCTCCCCGTTCTCCTCCTCAGTACTGTTGGTGCACAAGAAGGATAAGTCGTGACGCATGTGCGTGAACTACCGAGCTCTCAATGCAATTACAGTCAAAGACACTACTAGAAAACAGACTTTTGGCCATGGCAAATTTCCCTGGCAAAAAGTCCAAAACCGTAGCTAAAAAGCTTTAGCCACGATCTAGCCACGGGAAAACGTCGTGGCTAAAGTCGGCGTGGCTAAAAATTTTAAGACACGGATTGGCCGTAGCAAGTAGTATTAGCCACGAGAAAAAACTACCGTGGCAAATAAGCACACTATTAGCCACGGTATGAAACCATGGCTAAAAGTGAACTCATTATTTTTTAAAAACTATTTGCCATAGTTACAAACCATGGCAAATACTAATTTATGGTTTTTTTAAAAAAAAAACATATTCAAAATTTGCCCCCACACTCACACAAAATCTTCTTAGCTTGAAAAATGGACCTTAAAAGCTTCTTATCGTTTCTGAAGTTGATTCCTGGAACAAGCTTCAACCAAACAGGAAAATGTATCAGCTAGCTCCAAAAATAATTATTTAATGATGATGCATTCACAATTGGTATTTCTTAACAAGTGCCTCAACTTTTCTTTCAGCTGTATAAATACACCATATATCAAAGGGAAATGTAAGTGCCTCGATGGAAACATTTAACAAGTTATGGATCCATGAGTGAGTGTGCATCCAAATATACTCAAATGGATAATATTCTACACTTAGAAATACTGGCTATATGGTTTGGATTGGAAAAATGCATGGACTTTAAGCTGATGAACATTTTTATGCTCACTGCTTCAAAACTAACATATTATTCCATTCAAGAAAACTGTTACAGCTGGGAGAATGAGGAAACTTGGAAGGACATAGTAGTAATGATAAATGAAGCTAAACATTGCATACAACACATACAGGGAAGGAAATATGTTCATGGATACTATTTTCAAGTAACCAGATGAATTACCCCAGCAATAAAAGCAGTTCCTTACCAAGAGAAATAGAAGCATAATATGATATTAGACAAAAGTGTTAAGAATAATAGCAGTGAAATAGAAACCCAAACACTTATTGGGATATATTTTGAAAGAATCTTCTTTAATATTACAAAAAGATAAAGACTAAATCTTGATCCTAAGTAAATTTAAGATGATCAAAAATTAAACACTGCACAATAAAAAAAATAGTTAGAATTCTATATACATACATATCAAATTATTATAGCCGTGGCCGTCAAATACCTAGACATTGCCCCCATGCGCGCATAAGATCGACATCCCCCAAAAAATAAATTTGAAAATGAAACGCACCCCATAGAAAGCACCGGGCGCTGGAAGATCTGCATCAGCGCCAAGATGATCAACTATATTGTCTATGCAAATATGTTCATCTTCCATATACAGCTTTTTCCCAATCTCTAAGAAGCTTCCAGACTGAAATACAGGCAAGAATCCAGACTGATCATCTAACGAAGAGGACAGGCTCGGAAACCCTAGATCTGAATCCTGTGAGAAAGACAAACCATGTGTGCTTACAAAAATCGACATCAAACTAAAATAGAACCAGATGTCATTCCTGATCCAGTTGAAAAGTAGAACCGGCAAATAATTCAACTGCATTAGCTCCGTGTAATTAGCATTTATTCACTACTGTTAATTCACAATTAATTGTCAAATTCCAAATCATTTTGCAAATAGATGTTGGCACAACCAAAAGGAAGAGTTGAAACTTGTTGAAGTGGATAAACATCAAAAAGAAGAAATGTTTTATACAAGTCAACAACAAGTTGAAACCAAAGAGCATATTTGGTTTATTGATAGTGGGTGCTCCTCCCATATGACAAATTAAAATCAACGCTTTATTGGTCTAAGAGTATAGTGACCTCAACTGTTCCAGAGTGCCAGCTATTGGTCCGCAAGGCGTATACAAGGCGTATATGTATGATTACATGCCCAATGAAATAAAAAAAGCAGTAGATTACTTGACGTGCATGCACAAGTCAAACTTGAAGAACCAGTTTGTAGAAATTCTATAATGATAGTGTTTCTTGGTGGCAGTCATAATTATTGTCATGCCAAACATACATTCTATAATGATAGTGTTTTTGTCAAAATTCACCGGAATAAAAACGTCGTGCCAAATGGAGCCTTAAACAGAGAAGCATACACAGATGAAGACGTGCAGACCGATCAAGAAAGATATTTAACTAATGAAAGAAGAGAAATAAAACTAAGCAGCAGCTTTAACAACAAACATAATAATGAGAGAAATCATGAAAGGAAATACATAAAAAGTGAGGAAAAGACACCTGGCATTCTTCAGTAACTTGAGAAATCTTCAAGAGAGTGAAAAACAGTTGTATTAGCAACAAAGTTGTGCTTGCTTGTGGGATACTCATGGATATGCCCCTCTAAACAGACTACAAAACCAAGTATAAAGACCCACATAAGGATCAAATTAAAGATTACCTTCGGTTAGAGCCAAATCAAATGGGCTACAAGGCAACAAGATAGGCATAAAGCAGCGCTCGTCAAGAAGCTTGAATGGAATGGATTGGCCTTGTAGAATAACTGGATCTGGCCAGCGCCAGTGACAAAATGTCTCAAAGAACAATTTATGAGGGAACTTAAACTAGCAGTATGATATCTTTGGCAAACATACGCAGACAGAATTGCCAGATAATTCCTCCAAAAAATCCAAGTATCTGCAAGTAACATTGGAAGTATATACATTTTTAAGTGAATTGGAAGTTTAATTACTCACATGAGAATAAAGCCTCGTCTTTTAGCCCATAACTTTATACACCTCAACTTTGCTTGGAAGTACTACCAACAAATCAAAATAAAAAATAGAGATTCACTGCTTTATAAATATATAAAAAGATGAGCATCATTAGAAGTATGTATTCAAAGCTAAAGTGATGAAGCTGCGTGAATCCATCAAATAAAAAATGATACCAATATGTCACTATTTATTCAAACAGTAAATCAGTAATATATATTAATGACAGCTGATGGAATAGTATAAAAACCATGACAGACACATGAAGCATGGGTTATACTTAAATCATTAGGAGGTAGAACTATCGAGCAACTAATTCTGAACCAAATTTATAAATATAATAGGAGATGAGCAATAAAACTCCAAGCGAAGCACTGAATAAACATCATTAGAACTAAGTGAATCAATCACATATATTTCAAAACAACACAAACCTGATTGAAGCACTCTATCCCACCCCTTAAAAATTTTAAAGAATGTTTAGAATAGAAATGAAAGCAAAACAAAATCATCAGATTAATATGATATGAATTGTACAAAAATGCATCATAAATTTCCGCATTGTTTGCACAAGAACACGTTCCCAAAATATATCTCAAAATATCATGGAAATAATATAAGTTCACCAAAATCTATCTCAAAACATCGAGTTGATATGATTTTTTTCCATATTAGTAGATCAACACTAAAGCTTTTAATTTGGGTAGTGCATCATCCGTTGAAATTCTGCATCTTCCTGAGCGCTATTTTCATCACCAACCTAAAAAAATATACATTACGGATATGTTAAACATGTTAATAATTGAGTAATAAACAATACTACTTACTTGACCAGTGCTAGAAGGTATTGAAGGATTCACCCGACTTCTAGAAGTGGTTGTTGTTGGTGTCAATGGGCAGCTAACAAGCTCCAAATGAGCTCGCACCTCTTGTTGTAGGCATGCCATCTTTTCTTCCATTTGTGCCTCCATTGTGCCTTCATTTCGGCAATTTTAATATCAAACTGTGATTGCATTTCTTCTCGAAGTTGAGTACGGATTGACTCAAACTGCTTCTTGACTAGGTTGTAAATTAATATCTTTTTCCTCATTAAGCCCCATGTACGCAAACGTCCATGTCCATCCTCTCCCATTACCAAGAGAAGCAAGAATCTCTATATTCTACGGTGCGCTCCTCCTCAGGCACATTTTCAAGAAGAGTGTTCATATCTTCCTATGATATGAAGATATAAAAATAAAAAATGTTGTCAATATTATATGTATTATTTTGAAATTAGCTATGGGTGAAAGAAATCAAAACATACAATGGCCTCCTGAGCTTCAAAATCAATTCTACCTTCTTATCTGTCCGTGTTCTTATAAAACATTAATTCTATCTACCTGATTGTTACCTTGTTTCTCCATCTAAAACAACAACAAAAAATAAATTGTCATTGCATATATGTATTATATAAAGATGTTGGATGTTTTACCTCTGATCGAACAGAGCGAAATGAGGACCTCCCCATTTTATGGTATCCTCCAAGATGTTCACGGTTGATTGAGTTTTGCTTTGATACAACTTTAACAGCTTCTTGCCCCCAATATTGGACAAGAGTTCTCCATTGCCCGGCAATAACTCGATCTGGGACAATGGCAAGGCGCTCCTCATCGGTTGCAATTTGGCAAGCACAAAATTATGATAACATACAATATTACTCTTCATTAGTTATTTCATCATCGACATCTAAAGGAATATCATCAACAACATCACCATCAACTCCTTCCCTAACCCAATTAGTATCATCATCACGTACACATATTGTTTCATCCAAATGTTATTGATTGAGTGGTTCAACTTGAGGTTCAACATCAAATGATTCCCGAGCTGTCAACTTCATAACGACTTCCCAATCTGGATCTAGAGGATCTTTGACGTAACAAACCTGCTCTGCTTGAGTGGCTAATATAAAAGGCTCATCTATCATTTTATTTTGTCTATACAACAAATGATTGAAGTTCACAAGAGTGAAACTAAATTCATCCAGTTTTTTTCCAACTTGAGGGTCAACCCAATCACACTTAAACAGGATGAATTTAAAATCATTACCATAGTGAATCTCAAAAATGTCCTTAACCTTCCTAGTAGGTGACACCCCTACACGTGGGTTTCTTATCTTTGGAGCTAGCATAACTAGTTGTACTTGCTTTGAGCAGCACACCACTATTTTGTGTAGTTCTTTTTTGATCTTTGTACTTTGTGCGATAACGAAATCCATCAATAAAATATCCATCATATCTCCATGCCCAATTACCTGGACCTTCACTGAGACGTTAACTTCTTTGGATAGATTGTTATCAATAAATCTAACCTGTAGAGATAGTCAAACCATGGATGAAATTAATGAAATGATTCATTAAAAAGTTGATCTTCATTACTATATTGAAGAACTTACATAATGTTTAAACCATAAATGAAAGGATTCATTATGAGCTTTATCAATTTGATGTTCGGACATATGAGGGATTGTATTTTTGAGTTCTTCGATGTGTTTCCTATATAAAACACATTTCGATATTGTAAAAAAGAAACACCAAATTAAATTGATGGGAAAAAATATGACAACTCACATTAGAAAAGGTGTGATTGCATCTATGTTGAAAAGAACATGACGATGCATTTGTAAAACTGCAGGAATTAATTAAGTTGGAGTATGAATTTGGGCACATGAGTCGGGTTAGTTGTTTGCTGGGTTGGATGAATAGAAATGAGTTCATCATTGGAAGTTGGGATGAGTAGAGTGTTGGATTGGCTAGTGTTAAGTGTGCTCAGTGTCGACGAAATATCGTCTTCCCCGTAGGAGGGAAATGTCAATTACACTAGGGTTAGATCCAATACAACATTTAAGGGACTAGGAGTTTGGTATTAACAATAATAATAAGTGCCTTGCGAAGACAGCCTTGGGCTTCAGCCCATCGTAGCTCCTAGTTCCTCGAGAGCCCTTCGCGGGGAATACCTTGGCCAGTCCTACGCTAAACCTAAATTGTAGGCAAAAGTGGAATGCAATAATTTTCTCTGAATTTAGCTCATAGAAAAGGTGTGATTGCATTTATGTTCAATAATTTTCTTAGAGCTCATTACTTGCTAATAAATTATGAAACTTGAACTAGAGCATTTATATGTCCTTACAATCATTCTTGAATTTTCTCTGAATTTTGAAGTATTTTTTTATATTCTTGTTATATTATCTCTTAAAATGATTTATTTGTGGATATAATAAAAATTAGAATTATGGGCTTAAACCTTGCTGAAAAATTGGGATACTTTGGATTTTAAGTTAAAACTTCATATTGTATTCATCATAATTTGGTGGAATATTTGATTGTCTGAAATTTGTACTTCATATTCAAACTTGAGATTTTTGGATAACTAGAATAATTAAATAAAATATCAGATAAATAGAAAAATTATGAAATTCTAGATTTAGCCTAAAAAGGTCATGACAGCCCTCTCATAATTATTATAGGGATACTGGATGATTATTTTGAGTGTCTCTCATGTTACACATCATATAGCTTAAGTGGTCTGCATTTAGTAAAACTGCAGGAATTAAGTTGGAGTATGAATTTGGGCACATGAGTCGGGTTAGTTGTTTGCTGGGTTGGATGAATAGAAATGAGTTCATCATTGGAAGTTGGGATGAGTAGAGTGTTGGATTCGCTAGTGTTAAGTGTGCTCGGTGTCGACGAAATATCGTCTTCCCCGTCGGAGAGGAAATGTATATTACACTAGGGTTAGATCCAATACAACATTTAAGGGACTAGGAGTGGGTATTAACCAATAATAATAAGTGTCTTGCGAAAGGCAGCCTTGGGCTTCAGCCCATCGTAGCTCCTAGTTCCTCGAGAGCCCTTCGCGGGAATACCTTGGGCAGTCTGGGCTAAACCTAAATTGTAGGCAAAAGTGGAATGCAATAATTTTCTCTGAATTTAGCTCCTAGAAAAGGTGTGATTGCATCTATGTTGAAAAGAACATGACGATGCATTTGTATCCAAGAAACTCATCAAGTTCTATGTTTTCCCCTTTTTAAATGGGCGACAATGTCATGTCCTCCATCATAATTTCTATTTTGTCGATTATATTTTGTTCAATGCCAACAAGATATCGTTCGTAAAAGTTCATGCATTCCTCCATTAGATATCTTTTCGCAATAGAACCTTCCGGATGAGCACGATTACGAACATATCTCTTCAAGGTAAGTAGATACCTAATTTCAATATATATAATAAGTTAATACCAACAATATTATATATATAAATATATAAACTCAAATTATGAAATGTTCATTACCTTTCAATTAGGATACATCCATCGAAATTGCACCGGACCACCTACATAGCCTCTTCAGCTAAATATATTTGTTAGATGCTCCATAATATCAAAAAAGAAGGTGGAAATATTCTTTTCAAGATGACATAGTGTTAGAACTATGTGTTCTTGCATAATCTTCAAGTCCACATGCTTTATAGTCTTTGAGCACAATTGTCTATAGAAATTAGATTAACTCGATAACAACTTTCACAACATCTGGTGGCAATACTTTCCTTATGGCTATTGGAAGGAATTGTTGCATAAGAATGTGCATATCATGACCTTTAAGACCCCAAATATTTCTCTCTTTCAAATTTACACATCAAGAAATA